>JAXQQM020090585.1:0-36442 GCA_034641835.2 Pinus albicaulis
TGCCTAGAAAACTAATGGAAAGAAATTGGTGGTCAAAAACACAGTTGAGCCTAATGTATGGATTGGCAAATGCAGTTGGATACAAAATCTGAACTATGACTAAATAGAAACAAAAGCTTGATAATGACTTCTTAGGCAAATGACACAAACTAAACTTGAGAAATGATCACTAAATATGCAAGTTCTCTAACTAGACAGTTAAACACTAATCTTATCATGATGCAACATTTTGTTCTAAGCTCATCTATTCCATGACTAATTCCTAATTCTATTCTGCAATTTAATTGAATGTCTCAGAACCTATACTCAAAGAGTTATTGGTTTCTTTTCAAAGTAGTTCTTTTGAGGAAGAGCTCTGTTTATAAAATGATGAGGAATTTGCAGAGATACTTCAGACCTTATAGTGATGTTATCTTATGTTCCTATGGTTATGGATCACTTGTAGTTTTCAGAACAAAAAGATGTTTGTGAATAATGAAGGCTGTCTTGTGAATCCTAACAACTAAAGTAATTTATTGTGCAAAGGATGACAGTGTGACTATGAGATGTAAGTGCAATGAGTTAATCTAAAAAATGAACCTAAGATGCTACTAAACTAGAACAATGTTGAACTATAAGTCATCATCAAACTTGAAACAAAGTAGCTGAACATGAATTAAATGCAAATGAAACCTAAGACATTCTAACTAACATGCATTATTCTATGAAGTTACACAATCTGTTTGTTCATCATTAGTGATATTTTGGAAGAGTTCCTTCTTTTGGAAGGGATAGAACAATTCTAACTGTGTAATTGTATGCAATTGAAAGCAAATGAACAGAAATCAAATGAAAAACTAAGTTACCACATCCATATCCTACTCGTCATTATGATGTCTTGGGCAAGCGTTTAAGAGTAAGAACAGAGATGATACTTAGTACAAACAAACAACTAAATCTTTCATTATCACGGTAATGTCTTGAACTTCTTAAGGATGTATTGGAAGAGTTTCTTCTTGTGGAAGAGTGATGAGAACAAGTGTAACTGTGATAGTGAATGGAAAAAACTACAACTAATTCCTACAGTACTATAGCTATTCATCATTCATTGTTATGATCTGTTGGAAGAATGTCTTCTTGTAGAAGAACTGGAATGAATATAACTACAGTATCTAGTTAAAAACAAATACAAATTCAACTCCTATCCTACAATACCATAGTCATTAATCATTCATCATTTTGGTCTGTTGGAAGAGTGTCTTCTTGTGGAAGAGCTGGACCGAATTATGACTACAGTATCTAGTTAAAAACAAATACAAATTCAACTCCTATCCTACAATACCATAGTCATTAAACATTCATCATTTTAGTCTGTTGGAAGAGTGTCTTCTTGTGGAAGAGCTAGAATGAATACGACTACAGTAGATAAAACAAACAACTACCAATTCAAATGCAAAACGTAAAGGCAGCTAGGAAAACTTATCTAGTTTACGCAAAATAAATCCGTGCAAGAGGCGGAACCTCTACCACTTAGCGGCCTTCGACTCAAGAATTAATCACGCCTTCAAAATAACTTTGTCTTCTCCATTAACGATGCAATAGTTTGAACATAACACTCTGTGTCTTCAAGGACGTAACACAGAGTTTAAACAAAATCTAGCAGCAAATCTAACACAAAATCTCTAACTAAGCTCTCGATCTACTCAAGAGTTTATAAAGTAAATGCAAGTAACAATAATTACAACAATTTAGGAATAATGTATTTCCTTATCCGAATCATCTTAGGAGTCTTTGAGGTGGCTACGTGAAGGAGAAAAGACACCTGGACTGAGACAGTCCTAGTAGGAGTCTTCCTTCACAAATGTGTTCCTGCGTGCATAACCGTACCCAGAATTCATTTCTTCTTCCATGATGAGCAACAAACCATGTAGGTATGACGTGGATCATGCCCATATGCGTTTTTCCTCAAGAGGCCACCTGGAACATACTCAAACATAAAGGTAGCTGCAGAATTTCCGGTTAGCTACGGAATATACACGTGTGACTAGTTCCGGTCAAAATGCTTAACAATGGAAAAAATCACAAAATTCAACAAGTCAGTGATGTAAATCATTCTAGAAGTAATTTTAACTATATTTATTGATCAATTGGGTTTAAGATAGAAATGGACAAGGGGAAATGAGGTAAAATGAGGTGAAGTCAGTCATGTAAACCATTCTAGAAGTAATTTTAACTATTTTTATTGATCAATTGGGTTTAAAATAGAAATGGACAAGGGAGAATGAGGTAAAATGAGGTGAAGGAAAGCACAAATTTGAGGCTCAACACTCCTTATTCAGCATTTAGCTGAATGCCAGGTTCACTGCCATCATCTTATCTGCAACCATAAACTTTCCATCACAAAATTCAAATCAGGAAATCATCTCACCTTTAAGATCTTGCAGGATCTTGTCTCCATTTACTTCTGCCATCCTGTTTACTTGCAATTGTGTATGCTGCATATCAAATTTCAAATCTGATCTTCATCATTCATCACACCTTCAAAAATACATTTCAGTTCAACAAACCTTCTTGTTCTCATTCAGAAAATAAACATTTTTCATTTCAACAGAGCCAAGCTTTGATACCAAAATGACGCAGGCCTAAACCTGCAAACCCAGAATCTTCAATAATGCTATACATATAAGCATATATCTCACTTCTAAAATACCAAGTCCGGCAATTTCCAACTCGCAATGCGGAAGCTTATCACAACATAGGATTTAAAATTCCTCAATCGTATTCATTTATTATCACTTAATTCCCATTCACATATGGCTATACTTAAAATTCAATAAGGTCAATGTAACCATGCTTAAAATATTCACTTGACCACATATGAATTCAACTCTAGACAAATTCAGATTCCAATATAAAACTCTGACTAAATAATGCCATAGCAAATATTTATTATATCTGCACTTTCTAACATATCACAACAGCGCAAGGGACCAATAATAAATCTGGATATGCTACAAAAGTGATTACCTCAACAACGCCTCTGCAATTCACCCATCGACTCTACCTGCACTTAAGTCGAAGTTTAACTGTTCCTTCATGATCTGCGCCTTCGATTTCTGTCAAACAGCGTTCAAATTAAACAACGCCAGTTAATGCGTTCAACCTCATACAATTTCTGCAACTCTGCAATGGCGAATGCATACAATACTTCTTCATATTCGATTTTTCTAACTCCATAGTTTTATTGCACCCATTTGGAATCGACCTTTGGAATTACACCTTCTCTAATGTGATGGATTTCCACACACAGTTTCAACACTCTGCATTCCCTTTTGAAATTCAATGCTACAGATCAAACATTCACGCATTTCCCATTTTCTGGCAAACTCAATTTACTTACAAGGCTTAACGTGAATGCATACCTTTAAATTTTGGATAGTGATATGCCTGTAGGCTTACGCAACGATTTGATTTTAAAAATCCGTCTTCAATCCCTTCTCACCGCTTGGAATTCTGGAATGAATTCTTCAATTGCGTTTCTAATTTCTTGGATGCTCCATGCAATCATACATTCATCTTCAGAATAGTAATTCAAACCCTGCGTTTTAATTTATCGTGACTTCAACAGAAAATGGTTCTTCAATCTTAAACGCTATTCAACCATTTCGATCCACGTTTATTTTTTCCCCTTACCAAATCGAATTCTATTTGATTATACCATCAAGTCTTCAACACTTTTTTTGTAGAAGTCCTTCATCTCTGTTGTGAATCGATTCTATAGACATCGATTCAATTAAAAATCTGGATTCAACTCAGATGTGGTACCTCTATTTCAATACGCACAGCATGTAACCTCCAACCGAATCCCAATGGACAAATCTGCTCCAATATCACACAACAATTCTTAACAGAGATTTTTATTAATAGCAAATGGAAAAAAAAACCAAGTTCTGTATAATGGTCTCACACAAAAAAATGATTCAAATGCGCTACAATATGCCCTTTCATTTCCTTTCACTGCACGTAGAAGTTATTTCAATGCTTTTCAAACCAGCAGTTGTCAGCCTGACTCACATCATTAATAAGTGAAATCGATCCTGCTTTTCTTTGGCCGATATTTCAATTACGTGGCCCTTTACAATTCTTTGAAGGCTTACGGCCTTCTTTGTTCAGCCTACTCTCCAATCTCACACTCCTTCCTAATCTCAATGTATTTTTCTCTCAAAACCCCCTCCTATTTATACAATTTTAAAAATGATCTAATTAAATGCTCAATCCCCTTAATATCTCAACACCACTAAAATATCTCAACAAATCCCTAAATCTCTCAACATCCCTAAAAGATAGATTCTTATCCCTAAAACTTAGAAACTAATTCCAACTTAGGCTCCCTCATTAATTCTAAATAATCTAGAAACTAATTTCTCTCACATTTACAATTTCTCACAAATAATTAATTAATCACTCAAAATAATATTAATATTTACATGAAATTTAATATTTCTTTCAAAACATGAAACCCCCTAGCTTAGATAAAATACAAGATGTTTTTCGGAGCTAATGCTCCTGCATCAGACTCCCCATGTAAGAAAATTCATGACCACCTGGTCATAAGTCTGGATAATTATTTCCTCCTGGATCCCAAATTTTATTTTGTAATCTTTCCTTGCTTGTCAATTGCTTTACTACTGTTGTTATCTGTTGTTGTCCTCCAGGTTTCCATATTTTGTGTTGTAATGCTCCACTTGCTCTGCCTTCAAGATCTGCTACTGTCTTCCTCTTGTTGTCACTCCTTTTCTTTCTTGCTACTGTCTTTCTCTGGGATGTTTTTATCATTAACCTCCTTATCAACTCAATTTCTTTGTCTAGTATATCCTCTGTCTGCTGATTGTTTCCAACATCTTCAATAAAACATGTTGCTCTAGTTGTCACTATGGATGTTGCTCCACAGGTTGCTACCATAAATGTTGCGGCCTCCCAAACTTCCTGTCCCTCTGCAACATTCCTTTGCTCATCATCTACAATTTCATCTGCAGTTTCTTTCTCTGGTTCCAGCAAACATTTCAGTGTTTCATCAACATGCTGCAAATTAACTCCAGCATAATCTCCATCTTCCCCTTCGACAATCTTCAGAAATTGTCCATCATCATCAAGTTTTACAAACACTGTAGCTTCACCCTCTGTCACTGTAGCAGCTCCAAAATTTCGTACACTAGTCTTCTCTTGGCTATACAGACAAGCCAACTCTTTCTTGTCACCTATGGTAACAAATTTCTGCATATGAGACATGACTGTCTCATCCTCTACCTGCAACAGTTCTTCTTCTTCCAAGACAATCCCAAATGATGGAATGTCTTCTACATCACCTGTAAACACAATCAAATTGTCAGCATCAAAATCACAACACTCACTTGTCGATTCAGTCACCAAGTTTTCTCTCTGCAGCTCCAAGTCTTCTTCAGGACTCAGAAAATCTTCACTGGCTTTTTCCTCAGCTTTCTCTGGCAACACTTCAGTATGCTGCTCTGAGTTCCTTTCCAACTCCTCTGTCAGCACATCGATACGCTGATTTGCATTCACCATGAGACTGTTAGCTAGTCTCGCCTTCTTACCATCATCTGCTTCATGACTGTCATTCATGAAAACTTTCCTGCCTTGCTTCCTCAGCAAATTAGCCTGCACATAAGTCCTCTGTCTCTCCAATTCTCTTCTCTGAAGATCTAGTTTCCTATACAACTCAACAATTTCATTAGGAGTAGAACTCGGAAACTTTACATAATTTTCCATACCTTCACCAGCTCTTGACTCATCATCAGCTGGTCTTTCTCTCTCTGCATCAACATTCTGATTAGACTCCTTTGTCTTCATTGCCTCCTGATATCTTGCCATCTCATCATCGATCTGAATAGCCTTCAGATTCAACTCTTCTTGAACAAACTCTAAAGCTTGCTCATCTCCCTGTGTTGTACCTGCAAACATACACAACTTATTAGTTTTAAAACTGCAAGACTTTTCAGTCTTGACTGCTTCCTCCAACACATCCTTCTGAACAAATCTGCGTGTGGAATCTTCAAATTCCATCTCTGGCTCAAGAACTCTAAGTTCCTTTTTCAACAAGGCAATCACAATTTGCCTCAACCTCCTCTGCAATTGTCGCCAAATCACTCTCTTTCCCTTCAGTGGAAAGAGCCATTTTCTATTCTGGTTTTCCCGCTCTTGCAGCCATTCTTCTAGTACCTGCAATTTTACCTTCATTACTGCAATCTCTCTTTCTCGAACTTCTGCAGTCATCTCATCTCTGTGGCATTCCTCTGAACCTCTTCTCTGATCCTCCATGATCATCTTCTCCATGAGTTTCTCACTCACCATGAGTTGTACTAGCCTCTACGACAACAATCTCTTCTGCTGCCACTTACCTCACCAAGCTCTCCTCACTCAGTCTTTTGGTAAGTACTTGGTTCACTGCCTCTGGAACCTTTTGAGCACTTTCCTCTGCTCTCTCTCTGGGCTATCTCTTCAACTCACCTTCTTCTTCAGGACACTGCAATTGTCCTCTTTATTCAGCCTTTAGCTGAATGCCAGGTTCAATGCCATCGTCTTCTCTGCAACCATAAACTTCAATTCATAAATTTCAAATCAGAAAAATCATCTCACCTTTAAGATCTTTCATGATCTTGTCCTCCTTTCAATTCTGCCATCCTGTTCACTTGCAATTGTGTATGCCGCATATCAGATTTCAAATCTGATCTTCATCATTCATCACACATTCAAAAATACATTTCAGTTCAACAAACCTTCTTGTCCTCATTCAGAAAATAAACATTTTTCATTTCAACAGAGCCAAGCTCTGATACCAAAAATGATGCAGGGCTAGAGCCTGCAATACCCAGGATCTTCAATAACCATGCATATAAGAATGCATGTCAGCTTTTCCCAAATTAAAAACCTTAATTACTGGCAAATTCACACTTTAGCAATGCATGCGATCGCTCTTCAACATAGGATTTAAAATTCCTCAATCACATTCATTTATTATCACTTAATTCCCATTCACATATGGCTATACTTAAAATTCAATAAGGTCAATGTAACCATGCTTAAAATCTTCGGTTGAACACATATGAATTCAACTCCGGACAAATTCGGATTCCAATATAAAACTCTGACTGCACTTTCTAACATATCACAACAGCGCAAGGGATCAATAATAAATCTGGATATGCTACAAAAGTGATTACCTCAACAACGCCTCCATCGACTCTACCTGCACTTAAGTCGAAGTTTAACTGTTCCTTCATGATCTGCACCTTCGATTTCTGTCAAACAACGTTCAAATTAAACAACGCCAGTTAATGCGTTCAACCTCATACAATTTCTGCAACTCTGCAATGGCGAATGCATACAATACTCCTTCATATTCGATTTTTCTAACTCCATAGTTTTATTGCACCCATTTGGAATCGACCTTTGGAATTACACCTTCTCTAATGTGATGGATTTGTTTCAACATTTCCACATGCAGTTTCAACACTCTGCATTCCATTTTTGAAATTCAATGCTACAGATCAAACATTCACGCATTTCCCATTTTCTGGCAAACTCAATTTACTTACAAACCGACTTAACGTGAATGCATACCTTTAAATTTTTGGACAGTGATACGCACAAGGCTTCTGCCAGCGATTTGATTTTAAAAATCCGTCTTCAATCCCTTCTCACCGCTTGGAATTCTGGAATGAATTCTTCAATTGCGTTTCTAATTTCTTGGACGCTCCATGCAATCATACATTCATCTTCAGAATAGTAATTCAAACCCTACGATTTAATTTATCGTAACTTCAACAGAAAATGGTTCTTCAATCTTAAATGCTATTCAACCTTTTCGATCCACGTTTATTTTTTTCCCTTACCAAATCGAATTCTATTCGATTATACCATCAAGTCTTCAACGATTTTTTTTGCAGAAGTCCTTCATCTCTGTTGTGAATCGATTCTATAGACATCGATTCAATTAAAAATCTGGATTCAGCTCAGATGTGGTACCTCTATTTCAATACGCACAGCATGTAACCTCCAACCGAATCCCAATGGACAAATCTGCTCCAATATCACACAGCAATTCTTAACAGAGATTTGTATTAATAGCAAATGGAAAAAAAAACCAAGTTCTGTATAATGGTCTCACACAAACAACTGATTCAAATGCGCTACAATACGCCCTTTCATTTCCTTTCACTGCACATAGAAGTTATTTCAATGCTTTTCAAACCAGCAGTTGTCAGCCTGACTCACATCATTAATAAGTGAAATACGTACAAACTTTTGCTGGCCAGATGTTTCAATTCTGTGGCCCTTTACAATTGCTGAAGGCTTACAGCCTTGTTGTTCAAGCCTACTCTCAATCTCACACTTTCTCACAATCTCAATGTATTTTCCTCTCAAACCCCTCCTATTTATACAATTTTAAAAAATGATCTAATTAAATGTTCAATCCCCTTAATATCTCAACAAATCCCTAAATCTCTCAACATCCCTAAATCTCTCAACATCCCTAAGATAGATTCTTATCCACAAAACTCAAAACTAATTCCAACTTAGGCTCCCTCATTAATTCTAAATAATCTAGAAACTAATTTCTCTCACATTTCTCACAAATAATTAATTAATCACTCAAAATAATATTAGTATTTTACATGAAATTTAATATTTCTTCAAAACATGAAACCCTAGCTTAGATAAAATACAAGGTGTTTTTGAACTAATGCTCTACTGTCGAAGTTAGAATCCTTTGTCAAATAACAAGAAGGGCCTTCAAAACTATTTAGCATAAAAAGGTAATTATAAGACAGGTCAAACCAATAACACTTTGATTAAACTCAAGAAAATAAGCATTCAAGACAAACAATCTAGTGAACCATAGAAGGCAAGAAACTTATTTAACTTCTAGTGATTTCACCTTAGAGGTTAGAAAACATTTAAGATAGACATATAACATAGATCAAAGAAGAGGGAACTACTAAACATCATTGATCATAGCCATAAAGACCTCCAAAGAAACCTTTCAAGAATGGACAAAGGGTATGATCGAAACATAGCCTCTTTGGCAAAGCCTAATTAGTGATACCCCAAATAAAGATCTTAAAAAAAATGTTTAGTGACATCAAACAAGAAGGGATAACCATAAAACATATTTGATATCTACTGTATTGAATCAGTCATAAGATAAACAAGCTTGTGTGGGTCTAGAGGGCAACTAAGAATTCTCTAAACTGACCTAGCGGAGGAAAACATAGAGGCAATGAAGAACAAACAGAGCAAAGGTGCCTTTGAAAAACATTTCTTAGTCTAAAACCTTTGTCCTACTACAATATAGAAGGATGTAACAAAATGATACATAAGAAAACAAGAACTGAATAGAATCACATCACCATTAACCATGCTTAGGGATCCTGCAAGCAAGCCTTCTCCATCATCAATCAAAACAAGCCATCCACAAATTCCACCACACCAATTTCTCTTCAATCTCTAAAAAACTATGTATTAATCCGAAGAGTCATCAAATGCCAAAATTTTACAATAAGGCCATCATGCTCTATTTATATAACAAAGGAGGGAAAAAACCCTAACTAGGGATTGAAAATCTCAAAAACACCCATAAACGTCATTTATGTCTAAGAGACCATTCAAGGCCGAAGACAGAAAATATCTCATGAAATAAATGCAAAAATAACTCTTAGCACCTAGCTTTGGAGTGATTTGCCCCAAAAAACACTAAAATATCATTTTTCCATAAATGAGTGTCTTTTGTTGACTTTTTGACATTAAAGGTGCAACAGTGAGGTCTGAGGGCATAGCACATGGACAGGAAAAATGAGTCCACTTGCAGCCAAGTTTTGATGACCTTCCTGAAGTCGAAATTTGCTCCGTGATGGCTCGTTGGAAATCCGGTCGTGTCTAATTTCCAAAACAGCCCTTATTTTTCTGATTGGAAACCATTAACCTGTCCAAAAAGTGAAACTCCCAAGGCTACTCAAGGCACAGTGCCAGTCCTGAAAACTAGGTAGAAAGGTGAAAAATGACATGTTTTTGGGCCTTTTGAGGGACAAAAAATGCTCCAAATACTCTGAAATTTGGTGAGAATGTTTTACTTGAGCCGAGGATTCCAAAAATTCAAAGTTTTCCACCTAAGGATGCCTGAGGTGAAAGCGTAGCGCCAAGGGTGTTGCGCCTTTAGGCCTTAAAATTAGCAAAAAACCAAAATTTCTCAAAAAGTTCCCAAAATTGGTAGATATATTCCTTATGGGGTTTGGGAGGTCTGTAGAGAAGATTCAACCAATATTCCAATGTTTTCTAGGTATTTTTCCTCCTTGAGTGATTTTATTTCGGCAAGGGCTCCTTTGAGCTTGGCCCTTGCAATTTGATTTTGCAATACATAGTGCTTGGTCATCTTCTTTTGGAGGTCAAGGTCCCTCTTTGTCTTCTTCAGCTACTTTTTTTCATTATTATATACTCAATTTTATACATTTCCATGCCAAGGCATCTTTCTAGATCCCTAATTTCTGCATCTTTTCTTTGGAGCAGTATGCTAGTGGCCATCCCTTTATCTTCTTTCTCAATGTCAAGGTTAATGATGTCAAATTCTTGTTCAAGCTCATGCTTACCTTTCTTACCTTTATTCACCTTTTGTTTTCCTTTATCTAGATTATTGGTAGAACTGGAAGGCATGGCCACTTACCTTTTAGAGGTAGCAAACACATGCCTTTCTCCTCTTTGATAGGTCAACAGAAGAAGTTTGATTGTGATCATTTTGGTGTATTCATCATGGCTGCCATCATTTGTTTTCATGTCTTCTTCTTCATTACCTTAACTGTTGCTTACCTCATTACCTTCAACATCAGCCTCAATGTTGGCCTCTTCACTGATTTCTACACTATCCTTTATATTGCCTTCATCTTGTTCATCATTACAGCTAGGAGTCTCATGGCTGTGATATTTACTTCTCTCATCAAATTATTAATTTTATTCACTGTTGTCATGACTGTCATGAATGTCTTCCACTTCATTGCTGACCTCTATGTTCCCAACACCATCACTGCCTTTATCACTACTAGGAACCTCAATTTTTTTACTGTCATTGTGGCTCTTAGTTTCACTGCCACCATCATCATCATCTGTCTCTTTATTACTAAGAGCCTCATCAAACTTTGTTTCATTGTTACTTGCTTGTTCACTACCACTTCCTTATTTTTTGTCCATACTGTCTTCTGCCTCTTCATCTTCAACATCAGCATTGCCCTTATCATCATTTTTTTCTTCCATGCTAACATCAGTACCCCCTACTTCTTCATTTTCTTCATCTTTACTGTCCTCCTCTTCATCATTGCTTAATTTATCTTTTCTCTCTCCTTCACTAGTATTTGATTTCTCATCATGTTCACTTTCTTCTTTGGCCGATGCATTGGGAGAGGGTGAGGAAGGGAGGTTTTCTTCAGGAGAGGATACATGTGTAGATGATGAGGCATGACCAGTAGGAGTTGATGGAAGAGTAGAGGGAGGAGGATGAGATGATGAGGATAAATTTGGCTGATGATGGGGTTGTTGGTTTGTGAACACTTCATGAGCAATGAACACCTCCCATGGTATGACTTTCTGCTTCAACTGATTTAGCACAACCATCTTGATCAAGGAGTGATGGAACAAAATTTTCATTTGCTGGGAGTAGTTCCTCTTTTGTACAACATAGGACATCCTATCAATACTCCTATATAGGTAGTAGGGTAAATGAAGCATTTAAACCCTGGTAAAGTGCATGAGTAATCTGATATGATAGGAGTAGAGTCTAGAGTACCTTCGCTCACACGTAAAATATCTCATGATGACCCTCATCAAAGGTGCATACCTATCCACCAAGTGTGAAAAAGGAAAAATAGATTTGCAGCCTTCTTTGTACCTAGGTTTGAGAAATGGCTCATAGCAACTTATGTCTAATTTTTCTCTTTTGAACCACTTTTCACCAACATTGGGTATGCCTATAGCATGGGAAATGGCATCTAATGATAGCTCAATTTCTAACCCTGCAATATTTACTTGTTTATTGTGTAGGTTTAGGATAAAAAAACTTGTGAGCTCAGGGTGACTTTGCACCTGTTGGACTTTTTCACAAAACTGAAAGCACCCTACATTTTGGAAATAGGTGATAATCATAGGAGAGGCATTAAGCTCGACCATGTCTTGGGTTTCAAATCTGTCGACCTTCCCACCTCTGTGTTTCTTCCTCCTAGGCACTTGGCCTTCTTCACTGCTCACATTTCCTCCTTCTCCTGACATTGTGATTTCTGTTGCCTTTAAACAAATCCTAGCTCTCTTTGTGAAACTTGATATGAGGACTGATTTGGAAGGAGGGTGAAAGGTTCCTTCTGCAAGTGAGTGAGAAGAAGGTGTAGGTGTATGAGTGAGCCCTTTAAACTTTGATGAATGGTTAACATCAATTCACTGTAATTACCTTACGTCACACCCTTCTTGACTAATAAATCTTGCTTGAAGGTTTAAATCAGGGCTTAGCATGAAGATGTAGGGTTTCTAATCCTTAGGGTTTGTTCAATTTAATTTAATCATCAAATTCACTGGAGAATAAGGAGAAAAATCCACCTACCAAATTTCAATGCCCTTGAGAGTCCTTTTATGTAGCTTGGAGGAGTTTTGTTGTTGTTTTTTAGCATTTGCAGGTGGAGGAGGATTTTCTGGTGAAGGTGCAACACCTTCACGCATAGTCGGGTATGATCTACCTAACACGTAGTGCCTGCATGCATAGTCGGGGGTCGGGCTCGCCAACATGTAGCGCCTGCACATAGAGTCAGGTGTCAGGCCTCCCAATGTGTATCGCCTACACGTAGAGTCACATGTTGGGCTCTCCTGGGCGCAATGTCTGCACATTTTTCTTCCTGTCAGGCCTTCCCTGGGCAAAGGGATAGTGCCTGCATGAAAGCACAATGCATGTCCCTGAACGTGCAGCGTAGTGCAATTTTTCACTGGAAAGCCTTCTATACGCGTAGTGCGGGCATTGAACGCGCGACGCTGGGCAAACTTGCTCAATTTTTCACTGAAATTCCTAAATTTGTTCCTTAGATTCTCTGACTATTTTTGCAAATGCGTAATGAGTTGGGTGGAGGGTGAAAGGTCCTTTACAGCTTAAGGAAAATAAATTTAAATCAAAGTACCCACTTTGCTAATGTTTTTGAGCTTTTCCATCTAATTGAAATTTCTTTTTCTCTTTTGGCTGTAGGTGGCTGAAAAAATATTTTAATGGTCCTGGGCCTTTTGTTATCACAAAATTGGATCTGATAGGGTGCTTGATCATCCAACTTCATGTAACTATCTCAAACCTAATCTTTTGACTAAGGCTTATCCTCCTTAGCCTGATAGGGTTCTCTCAAGGGTGAATGATTTGGATAAAAATATAGATGATGAACTCTATTTGAGTAATGAACAGATAAATGACAGATATAGGTTGAGAATTACCTTAGCATGTACACATTTGGCTTATGGAGTCAAAAATTTTAGTAATCCAATGAATATACTTAACATGGAAGTTGAGGCATATCAGAGTTTTAGTCAAGAGATAAACACATATGAAACTGTAAAAACATAGTCAGTTCATTTATATAGGAAGTTAGAGCATATACAATATGAATCCTGAGTAATATAGATAAACACCACTACAATAGGATAATAAAAAGATGAAAATAGAATAGGAACACACTAAAACTCCTTCTGAATCTCAAGTTGGTTAAGTAGAAAATATCTGCATTAGCTAAAAACTAGTCAATTACAATAAGCACAATTTTGCCAAAAATGTCCAACCTGTACTAATTCGACCTTCTGGCCTTTAGTAGACCTCTTGCAACATGAGATGATCTACCTCTAGGCTAGATACATCAAATTTCTGACTCCTGCCACCTTGCATAACCATAAGACATGGAATTTATTACAAAAAGAAACCTAATCTGTTTAAATAGTCCTATTCCAAAAAGGACTCAAACTTCTTATTGTTATCTATAACAACTTTATCTATTCACATTTACATCATTGCCAAGTGTAACATCACATGGTCGAATCTGGATGATGGGGTTCAACTCTTCATGACCATATTGCTGACCTCGACCAAAATAGGAAACAATACCCTGTTTTATAGGCATAGAGTCTTGTGCATTTTTTGAACATTATGACCATCATGTACTCTTTATTTCGAGGTCCTTAGCTGTTTGAAGTTGATTTAACACATCCAAAAATTCTTCCGTAGGCTCCAGTTGTCCAAAACCACCTCCAAAGCTGTTCAAAAGAGCTATAATGTACTGCGATACGAAAACATAGCAGTTTCATAGCGCTTTTGTAAGATTTCCATTTTAATGCTTATGCTCATTTATAGCATATTTTGAAGGGTAAAAGAATTTTTGACTTATTCTTTTACCCTTCAAAATATGCTATAAATGAGCAAGAAAATCTGCTACAGCTGTTTCGTAGCGCTTTTCTACTTTTTTACACAGTCTGCACTACGAAACTATTGCGCGTGTAGTTTTATCAAAAAATTTCAAAAACGAAAAACTGTAGTTATGCCAAAAACCTGAAAAACACCTGTCTGTAACATTTAAAAACCATATTAACTGTAAAAACACAGTCATTATAGCTTACTTGAGGTTCCTTCTTCATTTTCACTTGATTTAGCTATTGGCTCTTCAATGACTGTTATTTTAATAACTCTTCTCTTTAACTCATCCTGAATCAACTTCAGCTACTTCCATAAGTCTTCCACTTGATCTTTAAGTCTTTTGTTAGTAGCTCTCATGTGAGTATTTATTATTCTGAAAAACTTGGCCTCCTTTATTGCCGGAACAGTCCGTTTGAAAAATTGCTCTACACTACTTGGAGTTTCAGAAATAGAATCAGTTTTTCCTTCCCACAGTGCCTTCATCCTTTTAAACTGTGCTTTCTCAGCACTATGCTTTCTAGCCCTCTTTCTCATGATAGAAATTTCCTTATTTTCCAACCTTAATTTTTCCTTAGATGTTGAAACTTTGTCTTCTCTGTCATTTCTTCTTTTCCCCTCTTTGTTTTACTGGCTGTATGATTCACTGTAGGTGATGAGAGATCAACAACTTCTTTAGGAGCTTTAGGTGTCTCAGTGGGTTTTTCAACTTCCTTACTACCTTCCTTTAGTTTCCTAGCATGCCTAGTCATAGGATTTCTTGCTTGAAAGATGGAAGTTGCATCTTCCCCAATGAAATCTATATTTTAGGTAGACTTGGCCTTTTTAAGTTTATGCTCATCTTCCCCAATGAACTCATCTTGAACAATGGGTGTCTCCTCTATGTCAATAGCATGAAGAATTTCCTCTAGATTTCCATTTGCTACTGGGTTGTCCTCTGTAGCAACTGTCTTTCCTTTTGATGCCACTGCTTGAATTCTAGTTACTCTTTTGATTTCCTGCTTACTGAAAGCTTCTTTTTGTTTTGCATCTTTGACAACCTTTGACCTCTGTTTTGCAGGTGATGGAGTTGGTGTATCAAGCATTTGTATCTGCTCTGCCGTTTTCTTAGTTTGTTTCCTTGGCTTCAGTTTTATAGATTCTTTTGGTTTTATAGCCACATGTTGACTTGGTTCTGCTGGCGGTGGTGATGGAACTCCTTTAGCTTTAGGGTTTCTTACAGGGGTTAGTGTTTCCAACTCAAAACCATTTAAAAACAAGAAAGATGACCAATCCCTTCCTATCTTCTGAAGTTCATCTAAAATCAGTAACTTCATTAAACCATGATGAAACAAGGATGTTTCACTCCCTTCAGACTTCGCTTGCACCTTATCAACCACATTTTCAATACTCCTATGCAGATAAAAAGGAAAATTGAGTGAAATATTACTAGTGAAATGCAGAAGCAGCTTGAAATGATATGAGTGAATCTTGTGATATCTGCCTTCACATGTGAAATACTTTTGAATGTTGAGCAACAACTTTGAGTAATTATCTTTGATGCAACCTCTAGGGATAGCATTATTAAGATTCAAGTCTATGTGCTCAGGCTTAATAAATTCTTTACACTGCTCCATATCAAATTTGAAGCTTTTAAACCAGGTTTCTTGACCTCTTGGTATCTCTGTAACAGCAGCAATGGTCTCTGGTGTAATAGATACACTTAGCATCCCAACCTTAGTAGTTTTTCCATTAAAATCCATGGCAATTTCTTTGGATACCTGTGTGTGTGATCCCTACAACTTTTCACAAAACCGTAAGCAGCCTACTTTTTTGAATGCCTCCATCACTGTTGGGTCTTTAGTTATTGACCTCATATCTTCGGGTTCATGCCTTAAGCACTGTCCTCCTCTGTGTATTTTCTTATCTTCTGCCATAATTTTTAGAAAACCTGTCAACCTCACTTGATAAATTGTATCAGCCTTGCTTGAATATATGTAAAAGTAGCATTGCTTGATAAATTTTTATCGGTCTCGCTTGATATGGGTGTACAAAAACTTTGTATGAACCAGCCACAGGTTTGGTTTAACACTTCAGAGCTCAGAAATTTCGAATAGAGGCAAAAGGAAAATGAGAATGACCAATTAGGAAATATTTTCAAATTTAAAATGTCATCTCATAACTGAATGATGCCTCATCCATAACCTATAATGACAATGATGAAAACAAACGTGGGTGAGTACATCAAATTTCATCATTACCTGACTCATCATAGCACTAACTTACCCTTTCCCAACAATTTCTGACATTTTCCAGCTCATCTGACAAGACAATTATAAATCCGCACTTTCGTAGCACTTGCAGTGTAATTTTTCATGTTTGCACTATGAAATTATCAGCATTTTCGTAGCACAAAAAAACTTTTTTCAATGGGTGGCGCTACGAAAATAGGGTTTTTTGGCTAATTTAACAGTTTTTCCCCAAACTTTAGGAAATGACCCACAAATGAAAATAATGAATATTTGACATGAAAGAAGTTTAAAAAGGACTTCATTTGAACCTAAGGATGAGCTTTAAACCATAAAAATCTAAAACCTACCCTTGACCAAACTTAAATTGACTTCTAAAGCCAATTTTGAACCATGAAACTTTGTAACCTTATCACAATGATGTGCAAAATATTTTTTTTTGGGTGATAAAACGTTTCTAACCATTTTTTTTTGTTTTCTCTGCAGGTTACTGATATGGTGAACCTGACTTCCCTTTGATGTTTGAAACATGATAACTCTACCCTTGACAACATTAGGATTTTTAAACATAAAGCAACATCTTCAATATTCTTGTGTTCTTACGTTGGAGATCAAATTACCTTGTGCTTGGTGGGTGACTGAAAAAAAACCTTGTTTTTAGCTTTCTCAATGATCCTTAGGCATGGTAAATCCACCTTTGACAAGCACCATAGTCTTCACAATCATCTATGCTATCTCCCCTTTGGCCACTTCTGATTTGCAGGTACCATGACATACTAACTTAGCCCTTTTTGATATTCTTGAAGTTTGAGAAATTTAGTTACATAGCAGCAACCTTATAATCATTTTGGCTTTCCATCTTGGAGCTCAACATTATGTTTGTATACCTCTGATCATTGAGTGTAAATGACTCAAAATGAGAACTTGACCTTCCTTTCACTAATACTCTTTGCATTCTCTTTCTTTTGAGGGAGTGAGACACTTTACCTTGGAAAAATCTGGAAGTCACCTACAATATTTTCTTCAAACCTTCCTTCTATTGTCATCATGGAGGTGTTAATCATCTTTACTTTACCTCCCTTGCCTATCTTTCCAAAACCTTGGGTTTCTAGGTTGTTTGAGAAAAATTATTAGTGTTGTCTTGTTGAGCCGCTAACATGACCACTTTTAACACCTCTTTCATCCATTTCTACTCTGCTATGTCGAAGTAATTTATCATAATCTATCATATAAATCCATTTTATAATTATTTATGCTCTTATGGATAAATATTATTTCTTCTCCTTTATTTTTAATAAATTGATGATTATTATGCATAATTTTATCAATGATGCTTTATTAATATATTTTGTAACAGCACTTACCATTTTAGCCTCCAAGATATTTGCTAGATTGCAGATTTGATCTCCAGCACATCATTCAATATTCCAACTCAGAAATTCGCTGGAATAAGAAGTGATAGTTTTTCGGTTGATATTCTGGGAAAATTTAGAAGAATATGGAAAATCCGGAACATGGGTTTTGTCCAAAACGGACCGAAATAACTTTCTTAAAGAATGGTTTGTCCAAATTCGGTCTATATTGAGAGAAACAGAAGGTTCTTTGAGCATGATTTTCTCTGATTTACTGTTGCAGTAGTCCTCCAAATTATCTCAGTTGCAAATCCAAATTCGACTTGTTCCTGTTGAAAGATTGATGGAAATATATTTTCTTGTTGATCAAGTTGTTGGGAATAATCTAATATTGTTATGAGGGATCACATTTACTATTTACATTCTCCTCTTTATGATTATAAAAGGAGAAGCATGTATTGCCGTAGAAAAAGACAATGGATGATTATTGAATTTCTTTTGTAAATTTGTAATTCCTTGACTCTCGTGATCGAAGAGATGTTGAAATTTGGTTACCGGAGGATAGGTGGTTCCCTAAGGCTTTGATCTTTGGACTAGGGAAAAGTGTCAAAAAGAATTTAATTTTTCTCCTAAAGTGACTTTATAAAGTTATAAAGTCAAATCTAATTTAAAAGTGACTTTAAGTGATAAAGTTACTAAAGTGACTTTATAAAGTTATAAAGTCAAATCTAATTTAAAAGTGACTTTAAGTGATAAAGTTACTAAAGTCTAATTTTAAAGTGACTTTAATAAAGTCAATGTAAAATTAGAAAGGAAAAGTGGCTTTGGAAATAAATGACTAAGTGGGTCTTTATTAAAGTGGGGTGAATTAAAAAATAGAAAGTGAGATTTAAATGAGCATTTAATCTCAGCCCTAGATCTCAATCTGTTTCAGCCATTGGATTTAGGGATTCCCCAAAAGTCACTTAGGGTTAGGTTAAAGGAGGAAAAGGAGGAAAAGGTCATTCATTCTTTCATGAGCAGATTGGGAGAAGGAGAGAAGGAGAGCAAGGGAGATTTCTGAGCAGAGAGGAGAAAGAGAGCAGCTGATAGAAACTTCAGCAAAGTCCGTACAACAGCAAGGAGGCACGGATTCCAAGGCAGAAATCCGTACAGCAAGTGTTGGGCACATTTTTCGAGGGAGAGAGGCACAATTTTCAAGGAGAACCGTACAGCAGCTTCAGCATTTAATTCTGGGCACAGAAATCGAGGAGAGAGACTGCTGCTTGGTGGTACAGATTTCTGGAAATCCGTACAGCAGCCGTACAGTCAGTTTCGGCACAGATTTCGAGGCAAAGGAGCACAGATTTTGAGGAGAAGAAATTGTTGAGATTTTCCGTACAGTCCATACAGCAGTACGGCCGTACAACTGGGCACAAAAATCGAGAAGCTAATTTCAGCATTTAATGCTGTCATAAATGCTGTAAAATTTCTGTTTTGGGTTTTTACTGTTTTGCACGTTTTCTAAGGCGGAGTGAATGCACGGAAATCGAGATAAGTACTGTTGTTTAGTTGCTGAAATTTTTGCTGTAATTTCTGCCTCACTGTAAAAGCATTTTTCAGAAATAAGAAGGAGCTCTCAAACTGGTTTTCCCCAAGAGTTGTAGGGGGTTTTTCCAGGGTCATGTTGACCAAAAATATCTGTGTCAAATGTGTGAATGATTGTTTTTATGCTTGCTGATTTTTAATTCTGCATTTTCCAGCATTCTGAAAAATTTCCAGAATTTGTGTTTTCAGCAAAATTTATTTTCCAGTTTGTTAAATGTATGGATATAGGAAAGGGCATTTAACTATTTTGGAGTAATAAGGTGAAAAACTGAAAACCGAGGTGGGAAAATATAAATTTCTACATGGTATCGGAGTTTGAGTGCTGAAGCGCAGTTTTGGGACAGCAAGGAGAAAAATACAGCCTGCTGATTTTTCACTCAGAAAATTCCAGCAAGCTGATTTTTTCACAAACAGAATTTTTACCTTTACTACAGCAGTGCTATTTTTCAGTTTTAGGACAGCGGGATGTCTTTGGGACTGAGGGTGGAGGATAGGTTGGATGGGCATACCAATTACAGTGTTTGGAAGGAGAGAATGCAGAGTATCTTTGAGGAGGTGGAAGTCTGGGACATAATGGTGCATACCGCACAGAACCCTGTAAATGTGCCTACTGATGCTACTCAGTTGGCAGCATATAATAAAAAGAACAACAAGGGTAAGAGACTGATTCTAGACGGAATCAAAGACCATTGCATTCCTCATGTGAGAGAAAAGAGAAATGCTCATGAGATGTGGACAGCATTGTCCAATCTCTACCAGAGTACCAATGAGAACCGGAAAATGGTCCTGAAGGAGAAGCTGAAGACCATTAAGATGGGTAATGATAGTGCAGCTAGATATCTCACAAAGATTACTAATGTGAGAGATGAGTTGGCAGTGATTGGAGAGGCCATTCCACCCACTGAGTTGGTGCGGATTGCAGTGAATGGCCTCCCCCGTTCATGGATGAACTTTGCTGATGGAGTTTGTGCACGTGAGACCCTTCCCACATGGGAGAGGTTTTGGGATGATTGCATTCGGACAGAGATCAGGAAAGGTCAGCTTGGGGCAGCCAAGCCAGTTGAGCAGGATGAGGATGTAGCACTGTTGGCAGGACGCAAGAAAGGCAAAGGGAAGAAACAGGCTTCCACAAGCAATGGTGGGGGCAAAGGCAAAGGTAAAGGTAAACAGGATAACACACAGAAGGACTATTCCAAGGTGAAGTGTTGGAATTGTCAGAAGATGGGACACTATGCAGTTGTGTGTCCGGAGAAAAAGAAGAAGAAGGGGAAGAACCAGAGCATGGCAGCTTCAGCAGAGGTTGAGGACTTTGCAGATCGCTTTGACCGGGAGTTTGGGTTCATTGCGTGTGAGTCTTCTAGTGCAGGATTATCTGCCATAGAGGTTCAGAGGGAGCATGCATTTCCCTCGATTAGCGGAGCATCTTCGGGTGTCTGGTATGTGGACAGTGGGGCTTCATGTCACATGACAGGAGTCCGTGAGTACTTCTCAGAGCTTTCAGAGAGTGGCACTGATGTAGAGGTAGTACTCGGTGATGACAGAGTTGTTAGAGCAGTCGGTGTGGGAACATTGACATTTCAGAGGGAGTCCAAGCCTCCCTTGAAGGTGTCAGATGTTCTTTATGTGCCAGGGATGAGGAAGAACCTCATATCCGTCTCAGCTTTGGAGGACAGAGGATATGAGATACTGTTCAGGGGAGGACAGGTGTTGATGTATCCCAGGGGCACTCCAGCTAATTCAGCTAGAGTGATAGGTGTACACCATGCAAAGGTGTACAAGTTTGCATTTCAGCCCCTTTTGGCATTGAGCAGTAGCACCGACAGCAGAGCTAGCAGTTCTGAGCTGTGTGAGATTTGGCACCGCAGGATGGGGCATATGTATCATGGAGCCTTGAGGACCTTGCGGGAGATCACTACAGGTGTGCCAGATTTCAGTACTGATCACTTTGATACTTGTAGAGGATGTGCGATGGGCAAGTTTTCCAAATCCCCTTTTCCCAGCAGTGACAGCAGAGCGACTGGGATACTTGATTTGATTCATTCCGATGTGAGCGGTCGGATGTCTCATGTTTCCTTGAGTGGATATGAGTACTATGTGTTATTCATTGATGATCACTCCAGGAGGACCTGGATTTATTTTTGAAGACCAAGAGTGAGGTCTTCAAGCGGTTTCAGGAGTTCAGAGCTCTTGTGGAGACACAGACAGGTCGGAAGATCAAGTCCCTGAGGTCGGACAATGGAGGAGAGTACACCCTTGGAGAGTTTGTTGACTATTGTGTGGAGGCAGGCATTAGGAGGGAGTTCACTGTTCCTTACAACCCCCAGCAGAACGGGGTTGTGGAGAGGAAGAACAGATCCATCGGAGGGGCTGCCAAAGCCATGTTACATGATCAGGGGTTGCCATTGTTTTTGTGGGCAGAGGCCTGCAACACAGCTGTTTACTTGCAGAACAGGAGTCAGCATCGTGCCTTGGGGCACATGACTCCAGAGGAGGCTTTTTCTGGGAAGAAGCCTGATATTGGTCATCTTCGTATCTTTGGGTGCATTACATACTCCTACATACCCAAGGAGAAGAGGACCAAACTAGAGCTCACCGCAGAGAAGGGTATCTTTGTGGGCTACAGTGAGACCTCCAAGGCCTTTCGGATTTACATTCCTACATAGAGGAAAGTTGTTGTCAGGCGGGATGTGAAGTTCGAGGAGGACGGGGGCCTTTAGGAGGTCACGGGGTTAGAGTATACGGATCAGCGAGGAACTTCCGGCGGCCGATTGGAGGTCGGTCACGAGGATCCGGTGGGCGAGGGATCGAGGAGGATCCGGAGGGAGGCCACATCTGTAGCGATGTCGGTGCGGCGGTGGGCGGTGGCTCGCGGTCGAGAGGGTGGTGCTACGGGCGGCATGCAGAGCAGTCCACGGAGAAGCGATTCCGCGGGAAGTCCGCGATGGACGATTCACCACGATACCTCGGCTTCTGTAGGTTCGGTGCGGTGGGAGGACATCGAACGGACGATCGAGTTTGGGCTCACGATGTTGAGGAGGAGAGTTTTATTCTCCGGCGGGAGAAGTGTGCTCAAGGAAGAGGAAGCCCAAGTGGCTTCAGAACACCTTGAGAGATGCCACATCTGTTGTTGAGCCTAAGAGGCCGGTCAGAGAGAGCATACCACCTGAGAGGTTTTGTAGCTATATGGCAATGGCTACCAGCATCCTTGACTCTGAGCCTTCTAGCTATGAGGAGGCAGCTAGCCAGCAGGTCTGGAGAGAGGCCATGCAGGAGGAGTATTCTTCTATCGTGAAGAATGATGTTTGGGAGGTGGTGCCGAGGCCTGAGGGCAAATCCGTGGTTACTTCCAGATGGCTTTACAAGGTAAAGCATGCTGCAGATGGCGGCATTGAGAAATTCAAAGCGAGGTTTGTGGCTAGAGGGTTCTCCCAGGTAGAGGGAGTTGATTATGAGGAGACCTTCGCTCCCGTGGCTCGATATACTTCGATTCGCTCCATTATATCGATAGCAGCAGAGATGGGTTGGAAGATCCACTAGATGGATGTGAAGACCGCATTTATCAATGGCTTCATACAGGAGGAGGTGTACATTGAGTAGCCACAGGGCTTTGAGGTGCATGGGAAGGAGTCCCATGTGTGCAGACTGAAGAAGGCCCTTTATGGCCTGAAGCAAGCTCCCAGAGCTTGGTACTCCAGGATAGATACTTACTTGCAGAAGATGGGTTTCACAAAGAGTGAGGCAGATCCGAACCTTTACTATGTTGTGATAGGTGAGGAGCCTCTCATTCTGGTGCTGTATGTGGATGACTTAGTCATTACAGGTGCAGAGAGACTCATAGAGCACTGCAAGAGAGATCTTGCGGCGGAGTTTGAGATGAAGGACATCGGCTTGATGCATTACTTTTTGGGTTTGGAGGTGTGGCAGGAGGAGGGGCATTTCTTCTTGGGGCAGGGGAAGTATATTGTGGATATCCTTAGCAGATTCCACATGGAGGATTGTAAACCCATGTCGACACCGATGATCACCAATTGGAAGAAGCTTCATGCTTCGGATTCCGAGTTGGTGGATCCCACATTGTACAGACAGCTGATTGGTTCCTTGATGTATTTGGTCAACACTAGGCCAGATATTTGTTTTGCAGTCAACACGATGAGTTAGTTTATGTGTGAGCCTAGGAAGGTTCACTGGGTGGCTGCAAAACACATTTTGCGGTACTTGCAGGGGACAGTGGATTATGGTCTGAACTACAGGCAGGGGGATGGAGTGAGATTGGGCAAAGTTACATTGATTTCGATTTCTCAAGGTGTTGTGCTTCCGACAGGGGAAGAGCACTTCTCGTGTGCCGTTTTGGGTTGGCTCTGCAAGGTGTCATGGTTCACCCGAAGCAGCACGTAGCATTGAGTTCAAATGTAGCTGTAGTATATGGCAAACAACATATTGTGAGGCCATCCGGCTTCGCAAGATGTTGTTTGGCTTATTTGTCACTCGTTGAGACCTTCGATTTACCGTGATAATCGTAGTTGCATTAACCCGCCGAGAACTTGCGTATTTCATGACAGTCAAAGCATATCGGGATCAAATATCATTTCATCGACTATGTTCGGTAGTTACTTCGTGAAGCTTGAGTATAGCTCCACTATGAGCAAAGCTGCGTATATTCTTACAAGCCAAAATCCTGTCAATGTGTACATGTCTATTTCGTAGATAAGATGGGTGTGGTGAGGAACACCTTCCTCAAGAAGAGGGAGTGTTGAAATTTGGTTACCTAGAGGATGTGGTTCCCTAAGGCTTTGATCTTTGGGCCTAGGGAAAAGTGTCCAAAAGAATTTAATTTTTTCTAAAGTGACTTTATAATTTCTATAAAGTCAAATCTAATTTAAAAGTGACTTTAAGTGATAAAGTTACTAAAGTCTAATTTTAAAGTGACTTTAATAAAGTCAATGTAAAATTGGAAAGGGAAAAGTGATTTTGGAAATAAATGACTAAGTGGGTCTTTATTAAAGTGGAGTGAATTAAAAATAGAAAGTGAGATTTAAATGAGCATTTAATCTCAAAATTTCTAGATCCAATCTTATTTTCCACCATTAGATTTCTAGGGGATTCCCCAAAAGTCACTTAGGGTTAGGAAGCTAAAGGAGGAAAAGGAGGGAAAAGGTCATTCATTCTTTCATGAGCAAACATTGGGAGAAGGAGAGAAGGAGAGTCGGGAGATTTTTCCAGCGTGAGAAGAAGGAGGGCGAAGAAGTGAAGAGATTTCAACAGCGTACAAGCAACATTTATTGGCACATATACCGAGGCGAAATCAGACAAAGAAAGGAGAGGCAAACTGTTTCCATGTGAAGAGGCACCGAAATCGAGGAAGAGGGTACACAGCTAGCACACACTCCAAGGCACAAAATTAGGCACATTTTTCAAGGAAGAGGGTGGCTGTCATTTTTGGTACAAAAACCGAGGAAGATGACAAGAAACTCTGACAACTTTTGTTTTTGGCACGGATTTCGAGAGAGGTTGCCGTACAAAATCCGCATGTTCCGTACAACAAAGTACAACCGTTTCCCGCATGCTTTCGAGGTGGCCGTACAACACGAATGCTGTCCGAAGGTGCCGTAAATTTTCTCGTTTCCGTTGTTGCCGATTTGGCACAATTTCGAGGTCGTGTGCAAGCACGGAAATCGAGATAAAGTCCGTAAATCTCGTTGTTGAATTTTTTCAGTTTTTCTCGTTTCACCGTAAAAGCAATATCTCGTAAAAATAAAAGAGAAGCTTTCGAATCGGTTTTCCCCAAGAGTTGTAGGGGGCTCTTCAAGGTCATGTTGACCAAAAATATCGTTGTTAAATGTGTTGAATGGCTGTTTTATGCTAGCTGATTTTTATTTCTACATTTTCCAAAGATTTCCTCCGTACATTTTCCAGAATTTGTGTTTTCAGCAAAATTTTTTTTTCCACTCGTTGAAATGTAAGGATATGGGAAAGGGCATTTAACTATTTGGAGAAATAAGGTGAAACTCAAAACCGGGGTGGGAACAGAAAATTTCTGGGCTGCTTCCTAGGGTTGCGTTGTGTTTTCCAAGACAACCGTGAGGATTGCGTTGGTGTTTTCCTAGAGAAATTGCGCGTATCGCTAAGAGGAGAATTGGCTCCGCGGCAGTGGGGTTGGACAACCGCTTTCGCAGGAAGACGAGGCATTTCTCAATTCCTATTTTTTTCTTCTCGGCAGCTAGTTTTTATGGTGATGAAATTGTACAATATTTCGTTTTGCCGTGAACAAAATAAATCGCATAATTAATTTACCGCTAGAAGCAATATTTCAGCTGTCGATTTCAAGGAATTCATACGTTAGAGGACTAAACAACATTTTCAATGGAATAATTACATTGAGGAATCATAGTTTTCGGAAGTGGGCTATATGCCAAACAAATGTCATTTTCATTATTCACTTTTTCTATTTTTTATTAGTGGTGATGGTCATGCCATGAATGTGTTGATAATAGGGCCATATTTGGCTTCTATGGCATGGGTAATGGTGATGAATGTCAAGTGGTGTTCAATGCTTGTTACTGACTCCTGATTCCTTGCCTATGTGGGATTTTATTGTTCGGCTTGTTTTCCTCACTTGGAGAGGTTCTTATACAAAATATGATCACTAGTCACCCACTAGTGTTGGAATAGGCTGCATCGCATGTTAGCTAATTTTTTTCTCTCTATCCTACATTAATACCGTTTGTAGGTAATATTCCCAATTAGCGATAGCTAATTGGAAATACTACTCTTTTGACTAATTTTGCCTTATTATAGTCGAAGCATAAAGGGTGTATTAAATAACTCACTTAGGATAAAGCACTTCAAAGTCCACATCGTATTTGAGGAAGTGAGGCCTAGTGGCCAAGTGGACAAGCAGGAGAGGAGGACGAGGGCCACGTGCGCCGTGGGGCCTACCTCACGCAAGCTTGAGAGGGGCAACATGGGCCAAGGGCACGTAGGAGATGGTGGGGCCTAGGGTTGAGAGAGGCCCATCGTGATAAAAGGGAGGAGAGCCTCTTTATTTCATCATTCATGTTTATGCATCTTGAGCTTGTCATTTCGACTTGGAGCACGCTCGCCGTTTAGCTCGTCTACAAGATCGTTTAGTACACCAGTGTCTCCATGCGGAGATCCCACCCCGGCCTCCCGGAGACTTCGAGTGTTTGCTCGGTGGAGAGCCTTATCATCATTTTGGCAGAGGATTTGTGAAGCAGTCCTCGTTGTGGAGCAAAGCACTAGGACCGCGCAAGCCTTGAGAGAGGGGACATAGTTCATCTTGGGGGAGCTTCGGATTGGTGCCTTGGAGGATTCGGTGCCAGAGGATTGAGCAAGGGGCCGCCCTTGCCTATTGGAGCATTTGGGAGAGAGAGAGTCCCTATTTTGGAGGGTGTCATTCGCCATTTCGGGCCGTGGCCCTTGGGAGGATAGCGAGGATCCCCAAGGGAGGCATTTTCAGGGGTCGCGCCTTAAACGCCCTCTCGGGCCTTTTGGGTATTGTGAGTAGAGTTTAATCTGTAGTATCGCATTTTCCGAGTAGGGGAGCAAACTCCCAAATACTCATTTTGGTTCTAGAAGTTGGGCAAGAAGAGCGGCATTTCAGCCGTTGGAGTTACAAAGAAAGAGCGCCCATCGTCTTGACATTCCGAGAGTATTCCTACACTTGCTCGGGGTGTAGTCGTAGGTGCCATCATTCTGATCACCTCCTCGTACTTCTTTACATTTCGCATAATAAAATGGCTTGAAGATTCTCTCTATTTCATGTGTATTTGCTTCATGGTTTGTTTCTAGCACTATATGTCTTGTTATATGCTTTGTATTATCGTCTATTCTTCTCTCGGGATATTTAGTGGTATCGCAGCCTGCGGACTTGGCTCACCCCGTGGAGCAAGTTGTTCATGACACCGGAAGAGAAGCCGTATATTTGCTACGTGGGTAGGGAAGCAACAGGCCCGAGAGCGTAGGTTGCAAATCACCACGGAGAGGGTGACCGCGCTCCGCAAGAGGGACGTTGCAGCAGAGGAATCGATGGCGTATGATAGGTGACCGAAGAAGTTTGGGAAATGCTCGCAAGTCGCATGGTCCGTCAAGGCAGTATTGAGGTGATGGGACACGTAGATTCACTACCGTAGAGGTTAGGCGCCGTGAAACCCCAAGGCTTCCGTATTGGTGAGGGATCGGTGTACATCCCATCATTTGCAGAGCACGATGCCACTCGCCGCATGGCATCTCATACACCCACACGTTCCACTATGCCCACTTTTTCCGGCTGCGTACACAGGGGCAGGAGCACAAGAAAGGTGAACCCGGCCACATGGGTGATTACTTTACGGGCGGCCTCAGCATACGGCAGGAGTTCGTAGGGATTCCCCTTTCTATTTCGTGATTTTGTCTAGCTCCAACGAGACAACACCCCGCGACCATCATAGGGGACATCGACATTGTCACGATGGAGACACTCAACCGTACGATGAGCAAAGTTCCATTTGCTTATGTTTGATGGCTCATCACCGCTCGCAAAGGCTTGGGTGGAGAAGTTGACACATATACTCCTAGCTCAACCGTGATGGTGAGACGCGAGGCCATCAAGGTGGTAGTGCTCGCATCTTAGATGGCGAGTAGCCCAAGATTGGTGGCTCCACGGATGGCTACACCTCGGCACTCGACAAAGGACAGCCTATGCGTAGTTCAACGAGGCCGATAGAGAGGTTTGATCGAGGGATCCGAGGGCCCTTGTTGAGCCGACGAGGCTCGCGTACCGAGAGTCCGCATACATACATCTCGCATTTCGAGACTCTCATGATGGTACCAGATCTATTCGCGGCACGGATGATCTACATGTTCATCGTATGGGCTAGCGTAGCCGCTTCGGGCCAAGTCACACTAGTCCCACCACACCTGCATTTGGCTGGCAGATGACGGACTGCAGATGCTCACCCAGATCGTGATGCCTTACCCCCAAGAGACAGCTCGGCTCAAGGGGAAGGAGGATTCTCGCTCCAAGGGGGAATCAAGGTAGAGGACACTTGGATGATGATGCCAAGAGGGAGTTGAAGAAGAGATTAAACACCCACAACAAGTCGTGCTAATTGTGTGACACAAATGTGGCCGCCGGCAAAACACATGATATCGAGGTCTTCTCCGAGAGTAGTGGGGAAGAAGATGAGTATGATGACGTGGGGGCAGGGGGGTACCATGTGGCGTGAGGGGATCATTTGCCACCTCTACCACCAGAGCCAGAGGTGCAACCTTGCACCTACTGTAGGGACCCCTGCGCATTGCGAGGAGTTTCGGGCACCGATGCCGCGCGTTCGAGGCCGCACGGGGCAACAGTGCCGCATCGTGGCGTGGAGAAACCCATAACTTCATCGATGCACGATGGTAGAGCGAGAGGCATGGGCTGCATGCAGAGCTTCGATGGGTTTTCAATGTTGGTCCTAGGAGATCGTATCATGCAATGTGCCGGAGAACTCAGTCTTGCAAGGACGATAGGGGCACCATACATGACCGACCACTCTTTCGTGGTTAACATACCGGATACCAATGTGGTATTAGATTAAGGAAGTACGATCACTTTAGGGAAGGTCACCACGTATTGGGAGGCCTTGGAGATGAGGATGACAAGAAGACCGGAAGCACTTTGTTGAGCCGACGAGGCCTGGCAGACCCAGAGTTCGGATACATACAAGCATCTCGCCCCCGAGACTCCTGATGGTACCGCATCTATTCGCAAGACGGATGATCGGGCATGTCTGGCCGATGGGCTGGGCAGTCGCCGTGGGTTGGTCGTATCCACTAACCGACCACACTCCATGACGCAGCGAAGGTGGACACGGACTTGCGGATGCCTTACCCAGACCAGACGCCTACTCCCTAGAGACAAAGCCGAGCCCAAGGAAGGATGTGAGGATTCCCTCCGCGGGGAATCAGCAGAGAGGAGGCTGGATGATGTGATGCCAGAGGGAGTTGAAGAAGAAGAGATTGTGTTTCACCGCTGCAGCCACCTTAGGACACAGAGCAAGCCGCCGGCAAAGCACATTATATCGAGGTCTTCTCCCGAGGCGAAAGGGGGGAAGAAGATGAGTATGATGACGTGGGGGCGGTGTGCGTCGATGTGATAGGATCATTTGCCACCTCCACCACCAGGAGCAGGAGGTGCACTTTCGTACCCACGAGGGACCCTTGCAAAGATTGCGAGGAGTTCAAAAGGTCTGCCGCGCGTCCCCAGGTACAAAAGATGGGGGCACGAGTATCGCATTGGTGGACAAAGGGGGCAACTCCACAACTCATCATGCACAAACATGGTAGAGCGGTAGAAAAGGCGTATAGAGAGCTTTGATGGGTTTTCATTGTTGGTCCCGTGAAACTGTATCATGCAATGTGCCGATAGTCCCAATGCCGGCAAAGATGATGGCATCAAGGGCAAGGATCGACCACTTTTTCGTGGTTAACACATCGGATACCAATGTGGTATTAGAGTATAGTACGATCACTCTAGGGAAGGTCACCACGCATTGGGAGGCCTTGCGTATGAGTGGGGATGACAAGAAGACTGGAAGCACGAGAAGACATGGCATGTGCACACTTACCCACCTCGCATCGTTTTCTCACCACCCATGGGATGCGTACCTTCGAAAGGAGACATAGAGGGGCAAGAGAGTCGCGTGCATCGAGGGGCGCAGGCTACCGGCAAAACAAGCTCATCCAGATGTGGCCGAACACCATCCTCGGGGATGCATGTCGCGTGTTTGGGGACATAACACCAGGACAACTACCGTGATTGAGGATTTGAGCACACGATTGAGCTAGAGCAAAAGCATACAAAGCCGTCATTACCACACCCCAGGCACCCCAAGGCCTATCTAGACGAGATCGAGTGGGCTATCCATGAGTCGTTAGCTCTTGGAAACATTCCGCCTAGCACTACCTCTTTCTCTTCTTCTGTGAGTGTTGGTGAAGAAGGATAGCACATTGAGGATGTGCATTGATTACAGGCCCTAAAAAAGACCATGAAGAACAGTACCCCATTCCTACCTGACGACGAGCCGATGGATGAGTTGAGAGGGGCATGGTTGTTCTTCTCAAAGATTGATTTGAGATTCGGGTACCATCGATTCGCATGAGGGAACCGTACATTCCCAAGACCGCTTCTTGTGTGCCACTATGGCCATTTTGAGTTCTTGGTGATGTCCTTTGGGCTAACCAATGCACCGCCCACCTTCCAAGCCATGTATGAACCACATTTTCTGTACCTACCCGAGGCGTTGGTCTTCTTTGATGACATATTGATATATAGCAGACATGGGAGGAGCATTTCTAGCACATAGAGGCAAGAAGCCGCGTATTTTGGAGGAGCACATATGCTAAGCTCTCCAAGTGCGAGTTTGGGTTGTCGGGAGATGCTATACTTGGGACACATCATAGGGGTGGACGATAGTATCCGACGAGGAAAAGATCGCCACTTCGTGATTGGCCAGAGTCGAGAAACGTGATGGAATTTCGGGGGTTTCAGGGTATCCCCACCTTACCAGAAGTTCGTCAAGAGTTTCTTCACCATCAGCACCCCTTACATATCCGACAAAGAAGGGGGCATTCAATTGGACAAACATTAACATAGCGAGCCTTGACAAAGCTCAAGGAGGTGCATAGAGCAGCCTATCTAGTGCTAGCATTACCGTACTCGACGTTGTACTCATTTGCTTCCGGAGTGTGATGCACGGGGGAGAGGGGATAGGCGTAGTGTTGATGCAGTGAGGCCACCTCATAGCTTTTGAGAGCCAAGCCCCTACCACATGAGCGTTGCAGCTATATACGACAAGGAGATGCTAGACATCATGCATGCATTGGCCAAATTTAAATACTTGGTAGGTAAATGTGTTTAGGTGAGGATCGACCACAACAGCCTCGGTGTTTTTCTTTAGGGCAGCCAGCCTACAGAGAGGCAGCAGGCGGGGTCGTGGGCGCAAGATCTGAAAGCCTACAACTTTGACATCGAGGTCAAAGGGAAGAACAACATGGTGGCTTCGATGCACTTTCACGCAAACCAGCCACGTTGTCCCCCGATGAGTTTGGACGCACGGAGGGCTCGACTATTGGTGGAGTACCTGGCGTATCGGTGTTTTCTTGTGAGGTTTTGGACATGGACGTGATGTGATGCATGTGATATAGGGTGATGGATGAGATCATCTACTATAGGGACAGATCTTCGACCGAGGGCTCTCACCAAGAAGAAGATATTGCGGTGCTTCTCACGCATTCACCATTGTTTGGCCATCTGGGGTTTACCAAAACCTGCTGTGGCCATCGTGAGAGGTTCTCATGGAAGGACTAAGGAGGACGTACTCCAAAGATGTCGGGGAGGCGCGGTTTGTCGGCCAGAATAAGGGGGGAGATGAACCATCCCGCAGGTTTGTTGCAGCCTCTTCCCATTCCGGAGGGGAAATGGGAGAGAATTTCGATGGATTTCATCACAGGGTTGCCCATGGTGCAGGGCAAGGACTGTATATACGTCGTCGTTGATTGGTTGACGAAGTACGCACACTTTTTCGCCATATCCACACACTATTCAGCAGCACAGGTGGCGGAGCTGTTCTTCAGAGAGATCTTCAGGTTACATGGTCTTCCCAAGACCATCATCAGTAACAGGGACAGCCGCTTTATTGGTGGATTCTGGCAGGAGCTTTACTGGCTGGTGGGGACGGAGTTGACACCGAGCACCAGCTACCACCCACAGACAGATGGGCAGAAAGAGATAGTTAACAAGTGGCTGGAGGGCTACTTGCGTAACTATGTTAGTGGGCAGCAGAGAGCGTGGCTTAAGTGGCTGCATCTAGGGGAGTACTGCTATAACAACACACATCACATGTCCATCGGTATGTCTCCGTTCTATGCTTTGTATGGATACCATTCTTTATCTTTTGCTGATGTGATGTTTGGTGCTAGCAAGGCTCCAAGAGCCAAAGAATGGATCCAAGAGAGTCAGGACATTCTCCAAGCTCTCAAGGATAACATGGCTACAACGCAGAACTAGCAGAAGCTGTATGCCGACAGGGGTCGGATGGAGAGACAGTTTGAGGTAGGAGACTTGGTTTACCAACGTTTATAGCCATACCGACAGTCGTCACTGAAGCAAAAGGGAGCTGAGAAGCTCAAGCTCCGTTTTTATGGGCCATACAGGGTGTTACGCAGGGTTGGACAGGTTGCTTATGAGTTGGAGCTGCCCCAAGGCAGCAATATTCATAACATTTTCCATGTATCATGCTTGAAGAAGGCATTGGGGCAGCAGGTGACGGTGACAGAGGAGCTACCGCCTACAAATGATGAGGGGCATTTGGTGTTACAGCCCGAGGCCATTATTGATACCAGGGAGAGGCAGCTGCGGAACATGGCAATCTGGGAGTTCTTGGTGAGGTGGAAGAATTTGCCGGATGAGGATGCTACTTGGGAGAGTGAGAAGATCTTGCAGCATCCATCACTACAGTTGTTTGGGGTCAAGCAACATTTTGCCAGGGGAGACTGTAATATTCCCAATTAGCAATGGCTAATTGGAATATTCGATTTTTGTCAATGTTTCCTTATGTAGTTAGATTATAAATAAAAGTGAGTTGAGGGGGACATAACTCACTCTAAAAATAAAGTGCACTCCCTAGTAGACACAATGTTGTAACTTAAGTTAGCCAAGGGGGCCAAGAGACCACGTAGAGAGGAGGCCCTCGTAGACCACATGGAGGGACTGCGCAAGCCAAGTTGAGGACGTGGCAAAGGGAGGCTACGTTGGAGGAGGTGGGCCTTAGGGTTTGAGAGAGGCCAACGCTATATAGAGAGGAGAGCCTCCTCATTTTGATCATTCGATGTTTATGATATTGAGCTGGTCACTTCGACTTCTAGAGCACACTGGTTGTTTAGCTAGTCTGCAGCACTGTTTAGTGCACCGAGTGTCTCCGTTCGGAAATCTCACCCTCAGCCCCGGGGGACTTCGAGTGCCTGCTCGGGTGAGGTTGTCCCATCAGTATTTTGTAGGTGGATTGGTGTTTGGATTTTGCGGAGGAGCGGTGCATTCATAGACTGCGCAGTCTTGAGAGGGAGGACGCAGTCCATTTCTGGGGAGCTCCGGATTGGGTTTTTGTTGGAGGTTTCGAGCTTGGAGATTGAGCAAGGGGCCAACCCTTGCCTATTGGAGGATTTTGGCAGAGTTTGGTGCAGTATTTTGGTGGATTCCTTCCAATGTCAGCGCAGAGCCTTGGAGGATAGCGTAGATCCTCAAGGGGGTGTTTTTCGGGGGTCGGCCATTCCAGAAATGCTCTCTGGGCTTTTCTGGGTTTGGTGAGTAGAGGCTGATTCCAGAGTTTCAACTTATTCCGAGTAGGGGAGCAGCCCCAGATACTCATCTTGTTCCAGCAGTAGCAGCTGCACGACAATTTTCCAGCAGCTTGGATGCAGATCAGAGAGCAGCCATTCCATCAGCATTCTGAGAGTATTTCTTCACTTGCCTTGTGCAAGTTTAGGTGCCATCACTCTGATCACCTATCGTACTCACTTATATTTTTCAGTATAATAAAATGGCTCAACATTCTCTCTGCATTTCTTGAGTATCTGTTACATGTTATATATATATGCTATTGTATGTTTGCACCACTGTTATTCCTCTCCTCGAGCATTCCAGTTTATATACCACTTGGTGTGTTTTTTTCCATATTCTTAGACAGAGTCTGGAAAGGGCCAGATAGCCTCCAGATCTCACCCTCTCTTCAGAGGTGAAATATCTGGTAAATGCCCTCCTAGTCCATCTCTGGTTGGAGTTTGCTTGTGTTTTAGAGATATCCCTAAAAAAAGGGATACTACACGAGCTATTTGGAGTGCGACAACACTCAACACTTCACTCAGAGGATTTACGCTATTCCTTGAGCTTAGACTGCGCAGTCACTCAGAGGCAACACACAGTTCTCAGAGACCTACACAAAAGATAACTGGGGTCATCTACAGGTACAGTTTCAGTTGGTTCAAGTTTGCAGTGGTGGACTTGGTGTAGCACGAGACTTCGTTTGGCTTATGGATGAGTTCACCGGGTCATATGGGAATTCGATTTCCCTTGGTGTGCACAAAGAAATTCGAATAAATCCCGCAACGGAACACCTCCAACTAGAACTGCGTCCTCTCTCCCAAAGACTACGCAGTCACAAGAGAAGCCCAGCTCCTCAGCCAAACAACCAACCAAATCTCCCGCTAAAGACTGAAGGAAAAACCTTGCCCGAGCAGGCACTCGAAGTCCCCCGGGGCTAAGGGCGAGATCTTCGACCGAAGACACTCAATGCACTAAACAGTGCTGCAGACAGGCTAAACAACCAGCGTGCTCAAGAAGACAAAATGTCTAGCTCCAATATCATCAACAACAAGAATGCCAAATGAGAAGGCTCTCCCACCTTTTATAACGTTGGCCTCTCTCCAAAACCCTAACGTGGTCTCCCTCTCCTCCAGGTGCTCCTCCTCAATCTGCGCAGAAGCTCCTAGAGGCTACGTGGGCCCCCTCCTCTACGTGGTGTTGGACCCCCATGGCTCCCCATAAGTTATAACGTTGTGCTACTAGGGAGATACTTTATTTTACTTAAGTGAGTTAGACCCCTCTTCTCACTTTTATTTATTAATAAACTATAGTCGGCAAAACTATACAAAAATCGAATATTCCAATTAGTTGTTGCTAATTAGGAATATTACAGTCTCCCCCGGCAAAATGTTGCTTGACCTCAAGCAACTGAAGTGATGGATGCTGCAAGATCTTCTCATTCTCCCAAGTGGCATCCTCATCCAGCAAAATTGCTTGTCCTCAAGCAATGCTTGAACAAGCCTCCTCTCTAGCTGATGCTCCCCACCGATACTGCAAAATGTGCCTGGGTCCCACTGAAACCTCTCTGACCTCTGCATCACCCTGATACGAAGGGATATCTCAATGCCAGGATCCCAAAGTGACCTCTCACAGTACCAGCCAACCAATAATCCTCCTGGATCCCATCGCCACCGTGGCCAATAATCGCACAAGTCCCACGGCTCGGACTGTGCACTGCCTCTGGCTATGACCAATGCTCTAAGAGGTGAAGACCACCAACAAGCATCAATGCTCTTGGGCTCCTGCTGCGCTGTACCTGTAGCTGCATATGCTACCCCTCCAACTGCATACCAACTCATCACCTCTCTCCAATCCAAGTTGTAATTCAATCCCATGCTGATCCTGCTCTCCTGAAATCGGGATGGAGTGCTGAAGAAATGATGTCCTGTGCCACCTTGCCAGCTGGAATCTATAACCTCTATTATGTCCAAGGGCCCCTGCTCGACTGTGCTCCCTATGAAGAATACCGTACTATCTAGAGGGTACCAACTCATGATCTCCCGCCAGTCCATCCTGGAAGAAGAATCCGATGTAGCAATAACAACGGCATATGGAACACGCCTGAAGTGTTGCCGCCAACCTGTAATCAACTCCCACTGCTCTGCCCTGTCTGCCAATGAGAGCTGCCTGTAGAAGGAAACCCCTCTCTCTATAATGGACCAAAGTGGGCAAGATATGCTGCAAGCTCCATCGATGTACTCCTGGAGAGTACTAGTCACTGAAAGTACTGCAGCTCGACCGACTGTATGCACATCTATCTGTATCTCATCAATGTGTCGGCCAAAAGATGAATGCTCCACCATATCCAACAGCTCCTGTTGTCTACTAGCCCCCTGCATAACAATCCCATCAACCTCCAACATCTCTAGAGGATATGGATCTGCAACTGTCGTCATTGTACTTAGTGTCAATGCAT
>JAXQQM020065851.1:0-61805 GCA_034641835.2 Pinus albicaulis
TGAAACACTAGTATAATTGGCCCAATTTCCGACGGCCACTTCGTCGCTATTCCGACACATAGGCATCGCAATATCGACTGTTTGAGGCCAGGAAAAACATGGTTAGCCATTACGTCACATTTCTGACACTTCAATCAAGTGACGGAAGAGCGACACCTTTTTTGACGTTTCCAGCCCATCGTCGTTCTTTCGACATCATCCAGAATGTCGCTCTTCCGACGAAAACAAAATTTCGGACTTCCGATGATTAGTTAAAGCGTCGCTATTTTGACATTAGTTAAACCATCAGTCTATTTCGTTGCAAGACCGACAGTTTGGAGGTTTTCGTCGCAAGATCGACGCTTGCGGATATTTCGTCACAAGGCCAACGCTTGCGGATATTTCGTCGCAAGACCGACGGTTCGGAGGTTTTCGTCGTAAGATTGATGGTTCGAAGGTTTTCGTCGCAAGACCGACACTTGTGTATATTTCGTCGCAAGACCAATGGTTCGGAGGTGTTCTTCACAAGACCGATAGTTTGGAGAGATTTGTCGCACGACCGACGGTTGGACACTCCGTTGTTGTTCCGACGTTAGAGGTGTCTGTATTCCGACGGAAAGAAAATATTTAATAAAAAAAAGAATGTCGTATTTAATGGTTTTTAATTTGTAGTGTTCTTGATTTTTCTAATTCCCCCTTAGAATATGGTTAGTTTTGATGACAAATGGATGATTTGACAAGTAGATAGAATTTTGGCAGTATTTGGTATATGATACAACTTACAAGCATATCATTTTTATACTAATTATCATGTCTAGCAAATAATCCATTCAACTTGGCTAAGTTTTAGCTTCTGGATTAGAAATGCTTATATCAAACTAGCAAGTTATTTGGGTCTAAACTGGGCATACATTTTTAAGGAAAGATGTAGATAATCTTGACCTCGAACAATAAACAAACATATGTGACACAATAAAAAAACAAGATCCTTTTGATCTGTGTCACCAGTACTGATATCACATGTTGCTTTCGTTCCTAGTTGCTTCTAGCAATCCTGCATTCCTTTCAAAGCTTCAAATCCAGGCTCTTTTTTATTAGAGACTTCTTCCTCTTCTTTCATTTATGTTGTTTCAGACCACTTCTGCTACACAAAATACTTTATTTGTTCAGTTTCAGGCTGACCCAAATGTGGTTAATATTCTTGTGTTGTACTAGCTAAATTTTTTGTGGATACATCTTCTACATTTTGAGAATTATCTAGAATAAGTAGATTTAACTGGAGAGACTCCTTTTGACATTTGTCACCAACACCAAAATCAAATGCATCTTTAGCTTGAGTTACATTCCTGGCATCAATCTGCACATCAACTACATTGTTAGCATGCTTGGTACCATGTTCACCACTCTGAAAAATCTGCCCAAGTACATTTGCATAATTAATTGAATGTTTTTCCTCTAAGATTGCCAAACTACTATTTAAAGCATGCACAACTAGACCATACTGCAAATACCTCATTTGAAACATCTATCTCCACGCAAGCTTATTTTTATAGCTGATCAATATCATTTTTTTTTCTAATTTAAATTGTTAAAAAATCCTCTGTCAATACCTTAGCAGTATGATTATTTTCCAATTATAGGGTTGTCCCTGTATCCTCAATCTCTATACTAACAAGTGTTGACTGTACAATTGTGGTATTTTTTATAACCTCTTCTTGAGGCTGGGACTGTAAACTGGGAACATGAGATTTTACTTTTGAATCCACTAATGAATGGAAATTGTTCATCTCTACAACAACTCCAAAATCATGAGATAGCACAGTCTCTGTAGTTTTCACCTGCAAACAAGCATCATGTAGACCTTTTTAAGTCATCTCAACTGAGATAAGTCACTAAAAATTTGCTACAGTCTAGAGCCATATCATAACACTGCTTTGAGATAGAAGCTACACTTACAGTGCATATAGTGGTTTCTACTAGCACTTGCTCTGGCTGGTCTTCAACAATTGATAATTCAGAAAGGCTAAACATGTCATCTTGACACAATTCATCTTGTTGCACAGATCCAATCCCTGTTTTCAAAATGATATAACATCCGAACAAAAACAAAAAATCATGAAGACCTTGAAAGAGAGAAATAATCATTGTTGTATACAAGAAATCACTTGATTGACATATTCCGTAGCATTACCCAGATTTGAAACCCATTCTTTTGTCTCTATCTTTTCCTCAGCAGTAAAATCCATCAACACATTTAGAGAAGACGTAGTTTCAAACAAGCATGCTATGATTAGAGAACCAAACTATTTGATTACAAAAATACATCATAAATCTTATTAGAGCCACAACAATGTTTTCTGTATATTCTTATGTTCTTTTTCTTACATATTTTTTTCAATCTTAATTTTCTTGGATTCTTCTCTTTTCCCAAAGACATTACTAAGATATCCATTTACCCCTTTTCTATTTATTCAAAATTCTCTTTATATATCTATCATCCTCTTGGATTATTCTCTTTTCCCTATCCATTTCCCCCTTTTCTATTTATTCAAAATTATCTTTATATATTTATCTTCCTCTTGGATAGTACCTTCTTGATGAGTACAAAGTTCACTTGAACCAAATTGAATAATAAACATTGACAATATCCACTTCAATATTAAAACCTAATTAAAGTTTCACAAACTCCTTCCAACGCATGAAATGCAACAAGCCCTAAAAATCAAATAAGTAGATTCCATAAAATGACTTAGTTTACATCTTCCCCCATCTAATGAGAGTTTAACAAAATCCTTAGTGTGCTTGAAATAAAAAAAATCCAGAAAATTAAACATTGTCCATATATCCTATATAACATATTTCCCATAGACTGCATGCAGTCTTCAAACAAACCATAAAACAGGCTAATCTCCCTTAACATATTCACTATTCAATGACCGATTCCAGGACCCATTTGGTCCAAGATTTTAGAGAGCCGCAATGAAAAAACCCTTATAAAATCTAACTTACTCGTCTACCGCCATCCTAGTATCGGAGTGATTGGATTTTGATATTTCCATAAAATTGACACCTCCGTTCCCACCTGACATGTAAAGCTTTCAATGCAAACAAAGCTCATAAAATCGAAGCAGCTATGCGTAATCACTGTTAACCCATAAACATGAAATCGTATTTAATAAAATAAAATTTTAAAAAATAAAAACAATAAATATATAAACAGTAATAGATAACTGTTGAAAAGTGATGCATATAAACTGCATATTTTCACAATTCATGGATCTGTGGGTTATGGGTCCACAAATTATATGTATCAGAAGAAATAAAACAGCAGTTTTCATAACCCCGACCAATAAATGCTGGTCCCGCTTTGATGCTTAACACTGGAACTCAAAAATATTCACGATTCAATCTTATAACATGTGAGTTCCGATTTAAGGTTTAAACCCTGAGTATCTTTATTTGTGAGAACCGTCGATCAAATATCAGACGGTTGTCACACCTTTTTAAATCACATAATCGTTATATGAAATAAGCTGAGGGCTCCACCATTATTTCCAGCACACTTTACACCTATGATCCACTCATGCCCGTTCATCCGATGGATATCACATCACAATCTACATGATGTTTAACGTTTTAAATCTACGCGAAATGAGTGGTTTTGTGACGCCACACGTCACTCGTTGGGGTGTATCACGTAGGTTTAACATTTATCACTAACAGCCCAAAAGTTGTGCGATAACCCTTCGTGGTTTTCAAAAACCATCTACATTGTTCCTCCACATCAACTCTACACCATGCTCGAACAGTTCTGCTGCACTTCTCGATCTCCACTTTGACCCAATTTTTCTCCCTCAATCACTCAAACAAACCTCTAAATCTCTTATTATGAATACATGGCAAATAATTATAATTAATTAAACCTTATCAGTTCCATCAATTCAGTTATGTTTTAACTAATTTTTCCCCAATTTTCCATCACTGTTCACTTTTTCCTTTTCACAGTTTCGGATTCCAATTTTAATGAAAATTTTCTCCTATGTTCCTGCATCAAAAAGAAAACCTGAGCCTTTAACATTTAAATAACAGAATGAAGGGATAATAGGGGGTTTCTCAATTTTAATGTTCTTTACAAATTTAGAACAGAGTTTTAATAACTGAGTACATGGCTTATTAAACCAGAGGTTTAATAACTGATTGCATGGGTTATTGAGCATTTTCCACTTGAAGCAGAAACTTAAGGAAACTCAGAAAACAAATATGAAAGAAGAAACCCAAACATTTGTGAGCTTATAGCATGGGTTATATCATATATTCTCATCAAAGGTCTGCCTGAGCTTTTTTTATAACATTTGCGGGCAGAGTTGCTGGCCCTGTAGCGAAATTGAACACGCGACCTTCATCCTGCACTGGATCTAAGAATCCTGTTTGTGGGGTTGCAGAAGATGGTACCATGGTTGTTCATGTGATAGACAGGGTTTTTCATGATGGGTTGTGGGTTTTTTCTCTCAGGTATAAGGATGGTGTGCATAGCTTGGTACCTGTGATTGAAGACTAGCATGGGCATAAAGGGTTATCAATTTTTTATGTAGGGTTATCAGTTTGACATAAAGGGTTGATGAGTTCAGGATTCAGAAATGGGCATATCAGCAAACTAAAACAAAGAGAAACCAAACAACCATTGTCACAGATGCAAACAAGAACTTCTTAGAATAAAATAAACAAAATAACCAAATGGGCATATCAACAAACCAAAACATATAGAAACCAAATAGCCATTGCCGCAGAAGCCAACCAAAAATTCTCATAGCTAATAAAATGCACCATAACCAAATGGGCAGAAGTAGAAAGTAACAAAACCAAATGGGAAAACAAATAACCAAATAAACCTAAAGGGAATTGAATTATCAAAGGATAAACACAGAAACTTAACTTACCGCATCCTTCCTCTAAACCTGCGATAGTATGGCTGCATCCTTCCTCCAAACCTGCAATAGTATGGCTGCATCCTTCCTCAAAACCGGCGACAGTATGGCCGCATCCTCCCTCCTTCCCTGGAAAAACCATGCAACTGTAGGCAAATGAACGAGGGAAATTAAAACTTCTGATATTTGAAAACTTTTGATATTTTGAAATGAAATACGTGTGTTTTTTAAGGCCACTCAAATTCCATTAAATAAAATGTGTGAGACTTTTCTTGGAGTTAATAAGGGGTTTGGGTAAATAAGTGGTATTGTTGATTATAAATAATTATTAATGAGGTCAGATCTAAGACATTTATTTAAATTATTAATTATATAAAATTGTTGAATTTTTATTTCATAAACTAGGGATTTTGGTTGATTTTTTAATCTAATTATGTGATATTAAAGATGACTTATGGTAACTTAAAAATAAGTTTTATGTGGTTAAAATGGAAGTAGTAATGTTATGGTATGAATGATTATTTTCAATGAAATTTTTGGTTTAGTAAGGATAACTCATCTATGGACATTTTCCATGATTTTTAAGACGGAGTCAATATAGGAAAGGTGATACTTAAAGGGCTCCCACATGCTTTATAAATTTTATATCTATTGGTTTATAAACATTAGAGGTGGAAAAATATCCTAAGCTCTAGAGCTAAGTTTGTTCCAACTTAGCTATATCTTGAACAACAAATTGTTGTTGACATCAAGGATATGATAGAAATTTGGTGGGTTGTAGGGTAGCATTGTCATGAAATAAATGTAATGTAGTTACTAGGTAGGTAGGGGGAACCATTTTGGTGGAAATTGGCCATAAATGGGACATCTATCCATGCATAGTTTTTTAATAAAAAATACACCTAGTGGATTATCATTGTACGAGAATCACTTTAGGATCTAGGCTAGGACTGTGCACACACTAACTAAAGGGATATTAGTGAAACCCACAAAAGTATCATAGGTGATTTTATATAAATAGGTGTTATTGTGTTCTCATTGGTTAGTTATGGGAAAATGACAATAAAGTAAGAGAATTTATAGGTGCTTTTATAGAAATAGGTGTTCTTGTGCTCTCATTGGTTAGGTATGGGAAAATGACAATAAAGTAAGAGAAGGATTTGGCTACTGGACAATTAGAGGAATGATTCCACACAAAACCAAGCATGGTGTTGCATCACATTCTAGGCTAAGGGCTTTTGAAGGGGTTCCCCCACCATATGACTGGAAGAAGAGAATGGTCATTCCAGATGCTCTGAAAGTGTTGAGGCTTTAGCCAGGTCACAAGTATTGTTTGCTAGGAAGGCTTTTCAAAGAAGTTGGCTGGCATCACTATGACACTAATACAGAATTAGAAGGAAAGAGAGAGGCAAATGCTCAGGTATCATATGAGATAAGAGCTTAGGGGATTCGGGGTTAGGTCGGGTTAGGGGATTGGGGGTTAGGCCGGGTTAGGGGATTTAGGTGCATTTAGGGGTTAGGGGTCGAATAACGAGTTAGTAGTTAAGGGATTAGGGATTGGGGGCTTAGGGGGCCTGACCCGAATGTGTTTGGGTGGGCACACTCAACCGAAATGACCCAACCTGAATGGGTTTGGGCATGTGCCCTCAAACGAAACAACCTAACCCGACTCGAGCACTTTTAGATGGGCGCCCTCACTGCACGACATGCCTGAACGAACGAAGGCACAAGGGGGAAAATGGAAAACAATCCACACTAACATGCACAAGGCACCCCTGCGGTCACAACTTAGAAAATTTGATACGGCCACCCTTAAACGAAACAACCCGACCCGAACATCTTTGGGCGGGCGCCCTCACATGGCGCGACATGGCGTGCATGATTGAACGAAGGCACAAGGGAGCAACCGGAAAATGGGCTGCATGAACATACATAGGGCACCTGTGCAGTCACAACTTATCAAATTTGATATGGATGCCCTGAACTGCAATAACCCAACCCAAACGCATTTGGGCGGGCACTCTCAACCGAAACGACCCAACCTGAACGTGTTTGGGCAGGCACCAGAACGAAGGAAAAAAGGATAAAACGACAATCGGGTCACACAAACATGCACAAGGCATAGGGGCGATCACAACTTAGCACTTTTTATACAACCTCCCTCACATGACCCAACCCAAATGCATTTCCCTTCGATGCCCGAACGAAGGCACAAGGGAGAAAACGAAAAAGGGGTTGCAAGAATGTGCAGAAGGCACACGAGCAGTCACAACTTAGCATTTTTGATACGGCCTCCCTCACACGGCACGACCCGACCTGACCTGCCCAAACGAAGGGACAAGGGAGAAAATCAGAGACTGGCCGCACGAACATGCACAAGGCACACGGGCGGTCACAACTTAGCATTTTTTATATAGCTGCCCTCACACGACCTGACCTGAACGCGTTTCCTTGGGTGCCCTCACACGACTAGACCCGACCCGACCCGCCCGAACACGTTTCCCTAGACGCCCTCACAAGACACGACCTGACCCACCCGAACTCGTTTCCTTGGGCGCCCTCACATGACACAACCCAACCTGACTCGCCCAAACGCATTTCCTTCTATGCCCTCACACGACACGACCCGACCCGACCCGCTCGAATGCGTTTACTTATGTCACCCTCACACGACACGACCCGACCTGAACGCATTTCCTTGGGCGCCCACACACGACCCGACCCGACCTGCCTGAATGAAGGCATGAGGGAGAAAACAGCAAACGAGTCACACAAACATGCACAAGGCACAGGGGCGGTCAAAAATTAGCATTTTTTATACGACTTCCCTCACACGACCTGAACGCATTTCCTTGGGCGCCCTCCCACGGTAGGACCCGACCCGCCGAAATGAAGGCACAAGGGAGAAAACGGAAAATGGGTTGCACTAACGTGCATAAGGCACACGAGCGGTCAGAACTTAGCATTTTTGACATGGCAGCCCTCACATGACACAGGCCCGACCCGACCCAACCCACCCGAACGTGTTTCCTTGGGCGCCCTCACACGGGAGAAGCACTAGAACCACTACCACTTCATGGCAGATGGTATTAGAGCTCGATTCAGGGAGACTTGAGCTTTTCTGAAGTTTGAATATTGAAGAAGGAATACAACGATAGGGCTGCAGTTGGTATCAAAGCTTGGACATTATTTTGGTTGGTCTTGGCGAAACATTGGCATGGACAAGACATTGATCAGGGTCGAAGCTGCATAACAAGACATGGAAAGTTGGGAAGAATGTCAAGGGAGGGTTTTTCAGACCTTTTGCAGGTTGATGTTTTTGTCGTTTCATCGACCGTCGTTCTTCGCATGTCCATGGAACGCTTCAAACGCCCTCCGTTACGGAGGGAAACTTTGCACAAAGTTCCATTACGACTAACGAGTGGCTCCGTGACTTTTCTATGGGCACAAGCCTCGCAAGTGATCCAATATTATGGTTCTTTATTATCTGCAACATCTCCAGCTTGAGTCTCAACTATTGGTATAGCAGTAAGACTCCCCTCACCTAACTGGAAACTTAATTTAGCTGCTCTTTCCAAGAGACGAGAATGAAAATAGAAAACATCTCCCAGATAAGCTTCTCGGCTAGGTGGTCTTCTTAATAGAAGACATTTTTCGATAAGCTTGTGCCTGTTTGGAGAGATCTTCATAAATGATTGATGTATGTTGTTTCTTATACATGAATTATTTAGCCAAGGCTTCCCCTGTATAAGGAGCGAGATATTGTAATGTAGCAGGAGAATCCTCAGTTTCCGCTACCATAATGGTATATTCCATTGCACCGCATTTCCCAGGGATCGGAAATGAGGAACCAATGTCTTGTTGCTCAAAGTGAACAACTTCCATCAGCCCATCTATAAAAGATATCCATGTAGCACCAACAATCGATCATGCTCAGCATATTCCTGCTTGACACTCCTCCATGATGCTCATAAGAGGCACCTAGTAAGCGCACTTGCATAATGTCTCCACATAATGTTCTGCCATGCCCTCATGTCAATGTACATGACTTTGGTTACCCATGTGTCCATCAAGAGTAGACTCATCTCAACTCTAGCCACCATCATGTGTATAGTTTACAGGTTAAGTGCCCTTGGTCACTTCTACCATCATCATCATGGGTACTTCCTCCAAGGCTTATCCCCAACTAAAGGTGCACCAAGAGTTCCTTCTTGGTTGTAGGCCATGAAGAAGTGTACCCAAATAATGTGCCCTACCACCAAGGCAGTCCATGAGTCATGCCGGGCACCTAGCCAATTTCCATGTGGCTAAGCATGACCCATATCTATCACAAATATCATCAAGTTCCACCCTTGTCACGGGAATTTGAACCTACTAGAGCGATGTCACAAATTTCCCTATCAAGGTCTACAACAAGAAATTCTCCTTGCTTCTCTAATGTACAAGGTTCCATCATAGTCATCCGAGGAAAGGTCCTCCATGGTATTGGAAAAGAAGTCATATTCTTTCCCATACCTACATATGGTCCATCTCCTAGATGCTCAATTGAAACACGAGTCATATCTTCATGAAGACTCTCTAAGCGAGTGTCCTCCATCCTCATTAATGTCTGCAATGCTTCCGATCCTGATACCGCCTGCTCATAGAGTCCCTCCTTGATCATTGTCACTTCTACAACATTTTCATGTGGTTCATCCCTCAGTGCCTGAAATGTGCTTGGTCCAGGTTCAACTTATTCCACAAGTTCTTCCTTGATCATATCCACATCCTCAACATCCTCCCCAGAATCATCCATTACCGATGCTTGCAATGTTCTTGGCCCTGGTTAGAATCATGAAGATAAAGATAAAAAAATAAAAACTAAAAATATTATTAAAAAAAAGTGGTGTTCTATGTAAATTAACAAAATAACTTCCAACATGATCCTTGTAAAACTAACTTAACCCATATTGGTCTACTGTCAAGTTTGATATTTCAATAATTTTTTAGATGATTTTCATGAAATTATTAGAGTTTTTGTTTAACTGGTTTAAATTTGACTTGAGATTTGTGAACCTCATGAAATTAATTTACCAAAAAAGAAATTAGAGAAAATTCAAATATAATTAATTTTATTCACCAATCTAATAACTTATTTCAAAACTATATAAAATAATATAGTTAAAATATATTTGTTAATCATTAATTAATAACTTATTATGCAGGATCCGACTCTGCGCGCTTCACCTAGGCCGCGCGCTGCATCTCGTGCTCTCCTTCGCTTGAGGCCGCAGGCCTGTCATGGCCCCTCCGGATGCTACGTCGGAGGGGGCCGACGCTCAATCGGATTTTTTAGCTCTGGTAAAATCTTTACCGCTCCAACGCCCTAGACCGGCTCTTTCAAAGTTTGTCAAGAAATTAGATGGACTGCAAGAGGTCGTTCTGCCTCTAACTCTACTGCGAATGGCTGCTCTCTTGCTTGCTGAACGAGGCCTCATCGGGAAATTCACTGGCTTATGGCCATCCCCAAAAACAGTTCAATGATGGATCGAGAGAAATTGGGCAGACAAAGTAAGTGGTAAAATTTCCATACATTTATGTGGGAAAGGATATTATACATTTCATTTTGAATCAAGAGCAGACAAGGATTTAATCTTCAGAAATGGACCATATTTTATGGACTCTAGAGGACTGTATCTGAACAAATGCACTCAAGACTTCGATCTCGAGTTGGATGTCCCTAGTGCTATCCTGGTCTGGGTCCAGCTTCTGCATCTCCCACTCCACTGCTGGGGAGATGATTCGGTTCGAGCCATTGGCAATGCTGTTGGGAAGTACATTGATCGGAGCGAGCCCAAGGACAATATGCAAGCCTGTGCGCGTATATGTGTTGAATTTGATCTCGGCAAGGGTCTTCTAGAGGCAATCAAGCTAAAGGTGGATGATTGGACACACATTCAGCAACTAGACTACGAACAAATACCATTTAAATGCAAGGTATGTCATGAGTACGACCATTTTGCCAATCGCTGCTCTAAAATAGTTAATGTTGAAAATGCTCAATCTGAGGAACAATGGGAAACTGTCAAGAAAAAAAAGACTGTTGTCGCCTCGAAAGCAAACTCTGAAGCTCCTCCCAAGTCAAACCCTGATTCTGCTCCCCCCAAGACCAATCCTTCCTCCTCTTCGTCTCCTCTGCCTCCCCCTCCCAAGACAACCTTAGAGTCATCTAATCCATTTTCCTCCATATCCCTCGACGAAGATCCCCCCATCCCTCTCCCTCCATCACAGGATGACTCTCTTGCTCCCACCCCCCCTTCAATCCCTTCTCCTCCATTCTCCCAAGATCCTCCTTCCTCAAGATCACCCAGAAGCTCTTCTAAAGAGCACGGTGCTAATCTGGACGCACACAAAAAACAAGGACCAGGCAGGAGATCCACCAAACAGTAGAGAGAAGAAAATGCTCGAAAAGATATTTCCATGGGCACCCAAAACCCCATAGAAACTTACATTTTGGGGCAAAACAGCAAGGAAGCGGCACATAAAGATCAGGGAGGGCGAGCAACTCTCTGTATTCCTCTCACTCAATGATGAAAGCCCTATCCTGGAACAACAGGGGACTAGGGCACCCCTCTAAAATCACTGCTCTAAATGATCTGGTAACTCATGAAAAACCAGGAATACTAATGTTACAAGAAACAAAGAAAGGATACCAAGAAATGAAAGGGATTATTGATCGACTCAAGCAATATGAAGGTTGCATCTGCGAGTCAAGGGGTGCTTCAAGTGGAATTTCCACCCTTTGGAACCACAATGCTTGGAAACACACAACTGATACAATCAACCAATATTGGATTAAAGTCGTTCTAGAGAGCCTAACAAATAGCAAAAAAAATTTCATTTACAATATTTATGCTCCAAACCACTACAGGGATAAAGCGCAGTGTTGGAACTCTCTCAAAACTGACATAGATGAAGAAGAAAGCAACAATATCATTCTCGAAGGAGATTTCAATCTCATACTCCACTCCAACGAGAAGAGGGGGGGATGTTTTACACTTGACCCCTGCAGAACGTAGTTGGAAGCTATCATGCAGGAACAAGATCTCATAGATGTTGCCCCAAAAAACTGCAGGTTCACCTGGAATAATCGCAGGTTCGGCAAAGACAATATAATGGAGCGGCTAGACAGGATTTTGGTGAACGTCTCCCTTCTCTCTTCCTACTCCATAGCATCTGCTATTTTTCTCCCCTTCTCAACATCCGATCATTACCCCACAGCACTTGTTCTCGAAGCTCACTACTCTCTAGGCCCCATTCCGTTCAAGTATAGCCCGCTATGGAGCAACATTCCCATTGTTGATCAGATTGTTAAATCCACATGGTGCCATCACATTGAAGGATTTCCGGGTTTCATATGGGAAAACAAACTGAAAAGGACCAAAAGCGCCTTGAAATATTGGGCAAGAAATCACTATAAGGAACCGGAGAAAGTTAAAGCAGAAATTAAAAGAAAACTAGAGCAGATCCACAACACGATAGAGGAACAAGGGCTCTCCCAAGAATCCAAAGCTCAAGAATTCAACCTTTACTTCCAGCTATATCGTGCCAATAGAATGGAGGAGAAAAAATGGAGAATTAAATTACACCAACTTTGGCTGCAAGGAGGAGAACAAAACTCCGCTTTCTTCCATAAGCAGACCACAGTCAGGAAAATCAGGAACAATGTCACCTCCATCATGGATGACGAAGGCCATCTTCAAATTTCCCAAGATGCTATTAAAAAGGCTGCCTCAAAACATTACAACGCTCTCTTAACTGAGACAAAAGAAGCTGAATATTATTCAAATATTCTTCAGTATCTTCCCACGGAAATTAGTGAGGAAATTAATACAAATCTCACGAAGGAAATTGAAGAAGAAGAAATACAAAGAGCCATTTGGGCGCTCCAGCCAGACAAGGCCCCTGGCCCAGATGGCTTCCTCATCTGCTTCTATAGATCTTACTGGGGGACTATCAAAAAAGACCTTATGAAAATGATAAAATGGGCCCAACGCAAGAGCAAAATCGGAGGCTTCACCAACACCACCCACCTTGCCCTTCTCCCTAAAGAGAACCAACCTTCATCATTCTCCCACTTTCAGCCCATTTCACTCTGCAACTCCTCATACAAAATCTTGACCAAAATCATAGCCACTAACCTCAAACCTATCCTCCCCTCACACATCTCTGAGAATCAAGGAGGCTTCTTGGCCAATAGACAAATTTTTGATTCCATTCTACTTGTGCAAGAGGCTATTCACTCCAGCCAAACTAGAAAAGAAAAAGGTTTCATTTTAAAACTAGATTTAGCCAACGCCTTCGACCGAGTTAGACACTCTTTCCTCTTTCCTGTTCTGAAGAAAATTGGATTTGCCTCGCCTTTTATCGACATTGTCGAAGCATGCATCTCTGGCCCTTGGATCTCCCCTCTTATCAATGGCAGACCAGGGCCATCCTTCCAATCTTCTCGAGGATTAAGACAAGGTTGTCCCCTTTCCCCCTACCTTTTCATCTTGATGTCTGAATCCTTCAGTAAGGCCTTAGACTAAAAACGTCACACCGGCCTTATCATCGGTATTAAATTTGGGAATGGAGTCAAAAACATAAACCATTCTCAATTTGCTGATGACACTTTGTTAATGGGAGGAGCCTTCAACATTATAGCTCGATGTTTCAAAACCCTCTTAGACAGATATATGAGTTACTCCGGAGGCATGATTAAATATCTTAAGATCTGCATTTATGGTTGGAACGCAACCGCTCAAACTCTTCAAAGCATTGCCAGCATCTTTGGGGTTTCTTGCAAGTTAGACTGGGGGCACTTCTCTTATCTGGGCATGCCAGCGAGTGTTGGACCTTTGAAAGCTAAAGTTTGGGCGACCATCATCGACAAAATGAAAAGAAAAGTGCAGCAATGGGGCTCCTTTTGGCTTAATCCAGCAGGGCGCCTAAGCCTTCTGAAATCAGGTCTTTCCTCATTGCCCTTGTATCAATTCATGCTTCTGCAAGCACCAACAATCTTTCATCACAAAGTGGAAGCCATCCTCCGTCACTTTCTCTGGCAAGGGGGGAAAACTAAAAGAAAGAAATAAAACCTCATAAATTGGACACAATTTATTCAACCTCAGGAACATGGAGGGCTGGGGATCAGATCACCAGAGTTCTTAAACCTGGCCTTTGGTGGCAAGATAGTCTGGAGACTCATCAGCGAAGAATCTGCTTGGTGGAAAAATGTGTTGGAAGCCAAATATCTGAATTCTCCAAGGCAGCGTCTCTTAGATCATGATATACCTTTCAGAGCCTGCACCAAAATCTGGGGGCTGTGTAGAAAAGCAATTCCCATCCTTTCCCCAAACATTTCTAAGGTGCCCAAGGGAGGCAACACGATTAGAATAGGGGCTAATAAAATAATGGGCCAGCAACCTATCAACAGTAGCCCTGGAACCCAACAGATTCTATCATTCCTTAACAACAAGGGGATCCATAATTTGGGCCAGATTTCCAAATGGGACATTCACTCACAGCTTTGGACAGGATGGCGTTTCCTAGAAATACTTGTTGAGCTACAAGCAAGCCTGGATAATCTACAAACTCATCTCCATGGCATCACCCCCACCAAAAAAAACAGTGATGATAGTTTTCGTTGGGACCCCTCAGGCTCCAACTATACAGTCAAAGCTGCCTACCATCATATCTATAACAGTGATTTCCCCATGCCCATATGGACTCAATGGAAAATTTCTTGGAAATCATATACTCTACCAAAAATCAGATTCTTCATATGGGTTCTTCGAAAAGGGAAAGTTCTCACTTCTGATAATCTTAAAAAATGTGGTATTCTTGGCCCATCATGCTGCCCAAACTGTCAAGAAACTGAGGAAACTCTCCAGCATCTATTCATAAATTTCCCCTTCGCCACTGCATGTTGGAAAGAAGCTTTTCTGAAGGACCAACTCCCCTGGGGTTCCCACAGCTCCATTATCGAAATCTTGCAATTATGGAAGAGGAATTATCCCTGGCATCGCAAGAAGAATAGTGTTGCTAGAAGAGTTTGGAATGTTCTTCCTTACTCTATGCTGTGGAGCATATGGCTAGCACGGAATCATGCAATCTTCAAAGATAAAAAAATCGACATCAGGAAGCTATACAGCAAGGCAAGAGGCCTTACTTTAGAAACAATAGTTGTCAAATGTCAAAGGAACATTGACACTGTTGGTCTCTATGTGGAAGAACAGAATTACATAGGGTGTCTGTTAGGTCAAAGCAACAGTGGCCAAAGCATTGGCCAAAACAGAAGTGACAACAGCAGTCACCACAACTCTAGTTACAGTTGGAAAATCAGAATGAAGGATAAGGAATTTGCACTCTGGCTAAGAAACTGTAACACACATTATCTCTTCTTTGATGGAGCCTCCAAGTCTAATCCTAGTATGGCTGGGGCTGGCGGAATTATCTGCAACGCCAACGGAGACATCATCTCTGCTTATGAATGGGGATTAGGCCCCCTCTCCAATAATAGAGCTGAAGCCCTCGCTTTCTACCAAGGACTCATTTAGCTCCAAACTCTCGGCATTCGCATAGCAACAGTCATTGGAGACTCGACCATCATCATTAGCTTAATGGTCTACAGCCGGAAAACATCCAATTTGACACCACAACAAACAATAAGTCAGTGTCAAGCACTCACCCAACAAATGCAAGAAATCCGCTTCATTCACATCCTTCGCTCCCTCAACAAGGAGGTCGATACATGTGCAAGTAGAGCCTGCTCCAAATCTATAGGCAGTCTCAGATGTAACGCCCTCGAATCCCTCTGCTTCCTGCCATGATAGAAGAAATCATCTCATTAGATTTCCTGCAGAGGTATCTACCTCCTCATTTTCATCATCTCTAGGCAAAATTTAGCACTTGAGTCTTTTCAAATCTCCCTAAGATCCTTCGATGATGTCAATACTGCCATAAAATCACCAACTCCAACAGGGAACTATCTCTACTGTTCGAAGGCAGCTCGGGCTCCCTCATTATTTTCCCGTGACATTCAACCTCCATCTTCTCCCCTGCCATCACTTATCCCTGCGCAGCCTTATCCCCTTGCTGCGCTGCGCTTTCTCCCTTCTCCCTTCCTTCCTGTCCTCGGTTTATTGGACCAGCACCCTTACTGTTCTTCCCTTAACCATTGCCTCTCAATCCGAATCTGTCCCATGGAAAGAAACGAAAACTGTTTGCTTGATGCTGGCCCCCAGGCAGAAATGGAGAAAATTCGTGCTCCTCAGAGGATAGTGGATGCCAAAATCGATGCTCTCGCCTAGATCATCAAGGAGAAACATGAGGCCGACCTCAATCTCTTCCTTTACAATGTTCTTTCTCTTCAAGAGCAGATCATCGACCTCACAAACAGATGCAATCATACCTAAGAGTCCAACGATATCCTGAAATATATTTTTGGAAATAATGCACCCAGCACCAGCACAAGCACAAAAAATGCAAGAATTACAGGTTTTGAAGGCAATCCACTGCCCGCCTAATCAATCATAAAAACTTTGTTTAAGCATGCTTTTTAAATGTATTCTTTTACTATCTCAGTTTGTTCTAATTTACACTAGATTAGTTTTCTCAATAGTTAAGTACAATCGGAGCACAAGGGATTTTGGTCCTGCTGATGTTCCCCCCTGTCTTGCTTCTCATGTATACTTCCATGTAACAATGGAGCTCAGTCTCCCCAATATTTTTTGAATACAAACAGCATCCAATTATATATATATATATATATATATATATATATATATAAAATTGTTAATATATTTAATAATACCATAAATAAAATTAATCAAATAAAAAAATAAGTTTAATTTTTTTTTTAATAAGTTTGATTATATTTTTAAAAAAATAAGAACATTTATACACTTAATAACTTTACTTGATTGACTTTGAAAGAAAATTTATTCTCTACAATATTCGTGATTAATATGAGATATACCAAACATTAAAGAGTAACACCACCAGATCACGTACACACTTTTTCCACTGTTACAATCACCTAACCTAGAGTCATGTCTATGTCAATCAAAGTGAATTGTCACACTAATCTATTTTGACACCCACAACTAACAACAAAGACAGGCCAGAAAATATAATACCGATTAGGATAACGGTGGTAGGTCAAGAATTTGAAATCCAAAAATAGAGATACGATGTCTAAAATTTCTAATCCAAATCTCCTCAATGGTTATAAATTTTTAATAATTTTAATACCGTCGCAATTTCGACGTGTCGGAGGTTTTCGTCGCAAGACCGATTCTTGCGGATATTTCGTCGCAATTTTGATGCTTTGCTCGAAACGTCGCAATAGCGGCAGTTAACTCTAAGTATCGCAAGACTGACACTTTCCTCCAATCCGTTGCAATTCCAATGCTTTTCTCTAAACGTCGTGTTAGCTCCCCGTAATTCCATCAGATTGGTGAGACCAGAACTGCGGAGAGAACACTTGAACCACTTTGGGATTCTAGGATCTAGCCCTCCTGAATCCGGAGAGGAATCTCTCCAATAAAGTGCAAAGATGGATTTATCTTTAAAGATTTTGGGTAATGATATTAGGCTAGTTATGAAGACCGAGGGTTTTGTTTTGTTTTTGGATGGTTGAGCATGATTATTAGCTGAGTGGAAAGTCCTAAAATGGAAAGAGTTTCAAAGGTGTGAAGTTGCAAGCAATCAGAACAAGCTTTGGCTAAAAAGATAGATATAACACTGGTTTTTAGTCCATTGAGCTATGGAGTCATAAAAGGGCTTTAATTGTGCAACAATTCAAGAGTGATCCAAGGGGCAAGTCATATATATCACAATATCTTTGAGATTAAATGATGGAATGGAAATAATAAAAGTGTTGGAGGGGTGTAAACAGATAATAATTTCAACTAGAATTTATAGTTTGTCCAAACAAGAAAAGCCTTTTAAGCAACTATTTAAAACCAACCAAGAACAGGGCTAACCATAAATTTCTTGGGCAAGTTTGTATTAAAGAAACTCAATAGATAAACAATCCAGTAATCTGCATAATTACCTTCAGAAGAGATGAAAACACATAAGAGAAACAAAATGCAACTTAAGATCATATAAGATACTTTTAAATCTAGTTTGCTTTCAGCATACACGTGGGGAAACTTCCAGAATTACCTTTGGAGAAAGAAGCTAGAAAACAGGGCACACCATCACTTTTCTAGTCTAACTTTACTGAGCAAATAAAGAAAATGAAATTGAAGAACGATGTTTAAAGTAAACAGTAGGACGAGGGAACGCCAACATTCCTAACTGTTGGAACTATATTGAATCTTTTTTAAATAAACAATTTGGAGGAAAACATTGAGATAAATCTTATCAGTGAGAGAAGGGTACTATAAACAGTAAATCCTAACTCTATGCTTACTGTTCTTTATTAGAGAATAATGGACAATATAGCGTACATGAAAGGAAAAACAATTAACAAAGAAAGAAGCACTTCACCAGTGATATAGACCAGGATCCCAAGAAACAGATTGTTATTGATGTCAAACCAGTTACAATATTCAAGTCCGATGTTTCAGTTCAACAATCATCTTCACTTCTCAGCCTAACTTGTTTAATCACAAACAGAGATTCAAGAGTCTTTGAACACTATTTACATGTAGAAGTTTCAAGCACAAGTGTATTTCAAAGTTCTGCGACCAAAATTGTTTCATCTTCTACAGAAGTATTTATAGAATAAATGAGGAGGTGGAATGGGATAAAAGATCCCCAAGGTTCAATTAATATTGATTAATACTTCTCGGCCTTTGAGGGGCTTGATGGAGAAGTTTACAGATATTTCTTCTATATTAATTGTTATACGTTAAGAATTAAACTCGGTGGAATGATTTCGTTGACTTTAAAGGCTCTGTGTCATCTTATAATAAATCTGTTGATATTTAGCAATAAGTTCCTTTGGCTGAATTAAGTGTTCGGTTGTGATGAGGCAAATATCCTCTGTTCTGGTCATTACTCGGCCTCTGTTGAATGCTGTGAGGCTACAGGTGGCATTAGGTAGCTAAGAGGAATCAATTATCCTCTGATGTGGCAGTGGAGGCATCCTCTGTCTGATAAATATTTTTGATTTGTCTTTAACTGTGTTTAATTTAGTGGATTAGGCTTTTGATTTTCGATCTTAGCCGTAATCCACCAAAACTGTGAAAACAATCTTCAATTTTCAGTTCTGTTGTGGTTAGGTCTTCAACACTGATACTCTTTTAAATTTTACCGTGTCTTGTTGATGTGTAGGTGTACAAAGGGTTCATATGGCATTAGTGCTCATGATACACTGATGAAACGTGGCATCGAACCCTGTAGATGGATTTTCTTTTATGCACAAAAGCGTAGGGGATCGTTATCCCTAGCCTTTGGTTTTTCTTCAATATAATGGAAAAAACATTGAAACCTGCAAAATACACACAAATGTTATAAAATCCTGCGTATTTGGGTAAAATTGCTTCAAATGTTGTGGCTAAGAGCGTGGCCGTTAGATGAATGCATCCAACGGTGGAGATTGTGTGTAGAGGTCAAAAGTAGAGCGGTCGATGAACAAGCGATGGAGAATTAAGTCAGATCCGTTGATCTATGTTTGATCAACGGTCGAGATTATTTGTGAACAAATAATGTGAAGGGGTCAAATTATCAGAAAATGAAAGAAAAAAAAAGGAAATAGATGAAAAATCCTTTGGGCGGAAGAAATAGGTTAAGAATTGAAATTGGGGTTTCGAAAATAACCTGGGCCGTTAGATCAGAGATTTGGACAACGGAGATAAAATCTATAGGGAGGCAGGACCCACAAGAGTCAAGCCTGTCAGAATTATTCTGAACCATCATATGAAAGTAGATCAACGGTCAGGATTTGATCTGGGGTACAAAGAAATAAAAAATGAGGCGGAGGAAGGGCTAATATGGGTCGTTGATCCGCAGGGATCAACGGTTGAGATCTGGCCGAAGAACATTATAAAGCGGGGCATATGAATTTAACCAAAGGTGGGAGGATCGATCTGGACCGTCCGATCTTATTGCAGGGACAACCCAGATCTAATCGAAGCATTGCGATCGGCGGGGGTATGGACAGAGGAGCGCTGATGCAATTCGTTGTGGACCATCGATCTGCAGATCAGATCGACGGCGGGAAATGAATCGGGAGACCGCCAATCGGAGGTGGCGAATAAAATAATAAACTTCGCTAATGGAAATCCCCGATGTGAGATAGTGCTGGACGTTGATTGGCTCAAGATTTAACGGTGGAGAAGGGCTTCGACCAATGAATGGCGGGCCATGTTTATAACACGAAAAATCAAAATTTTTTGGAATACAAAGGGATTATTGCATCGGGGAGGGATATATATAAGGCTAGGCACCCAATTGCAGGGTCGTTGGATATATGAACAAGTGAAAGGGACCGGGGTTATATATAAGGGTGCCAATCGGAATCGGAACAAGGTAAGGGCCTTTTCAATCTACCCATTAGACAATCTCCGATGCGAGATCCTTTTGATCATCGATCAACGTTAAATCAACGGTCCTTATCACTCAAAACACTTAACCGGCGGGTTTAGAATAAAACTTAGGAAAGGTGGGTTTTATGAAGTTATACAGGGAAAATTCGATCGGGATGGGTTTATTCCATTGTTTAAGCGCTTGATTGCGGGCCTTTGGGTTTATGAACAAGTGAAAGGGACCAGGGTTATATATATAAAGGGCCAATCGCATCAGAGGTCTTAACATAACAAATAGAATTGCGTGCTCTGATTTGTTCCGATGCGATATTTTATTTACCATTGATCAGTTTCTAAGATCAACGGTTCTTCTCCTTTCAAAACAATGAAACAACGGATTTCCCTTATAACATAGAAATATGGGTTTTATGATTTTTACAAAGAAAATTAGCATCGGGGATGGGTTTTTTATGTGTCTATCACCCGATTGCGGGGCCGCTGGTTCATATGGAAAGCGAAGGCCCGAGGCTTATATACAGAAAGGGCCAATCGGCATCGGGAATTTTATGTAACAAAAGACTTGCACTGATCGCAAATGTCTCGATGCGATAAGCGCTTTATGGGTTTAGTGCCTGGTTCTAGGGCATGGGCATGTGGTGGGGAATTGGTTTAGGACTTGGCCCAAAGGGGCTTAAGCCTATAGTCAAAAAAGCTTTATTTGTTATGATTTTTTCAAAGTTTTTCAATGGATTTGGGGGTTTCGGTAAGGTTAAAAAATGATTTTTAAACCTTATAAAGGGAATTTTTTGAAGGGAAGAAGGGAATAAAGGAAAAATAGAGGAATTTCTTGGGGGAAAAAGGGAATAAAATTAAGGTTAGTTTGAAGTGAAAGGAGGGGAAAAAATGGGATTTTTGCAGCAGTCTTTTCTCTATGAAAATAGCAGAATTTCTGATTTCGAAGGGGAGACAGCAGTGAAGATTTAATCAAAGGAAATGATGTCTTTATAAGACTTCAAGAGATGAAAATTTTGCAATAAAACTTGTTTCTTGAAGGCTCCAAAAAATTATTTAGCCACCATTTGATATGACAAATTTTATAGGTGGCTAACAGTGGCTCCACATGGGGATGGTGCCTTCTTGAAGGCATCAAGAGCTTCAGAATTGCATTATCTAGGGGGCTGATCAGTGCCTCATCCATTGGGCTGCAACTTTCCTTACTTGGATGATCTTCTTTTGTTCTGAAAATATTAGCAACCATGAAAAACAATGGAACTTCATCAACACAAGCTTTCTACGTACCCAATCCTACTGATCTAACATTTTTTCTTCTTTAGAGTGCACTTGCATTGGAAAACTCTCTTACAACATTGTATTCTTTTGAAAGAAAGAAACTAATCTAATTCTAATTCTTATTTCTCCATGAACTTAGATTAAACAGATGAGTCCATAAGTTTCTCTACCTAATTTACTATCTGTTAGGATTAAAAAATCTAACAGATTTTATTCTCTAATTTATAAAACAGAAATTTAAAATCATACAAGTCAGGATTGAACAGTCCAACTTGTTTTTGATCTATGGCATAAAAAACAAGCTACACATAGATATTATTTTACAAAAAATAAAATAAGAAATGGAAGGCTTAAGATCTGAAAGTTCTAAGCACGACCTTCTCTTTCCTTCAGCTCTGTTTTTTGAGTTTATTCGAGTTATTTTTCCTTGTTATCTGGTTCAGATTTTGAGCTGATTAGAACTAGTTTTACCTCTGTTTTTTACTCAAGATTAAAACAGAATGGATTCATTTCTTATTTTGGACACTTAGGTTCAGATTTTGAGCATGTTTGAACCTTTAATTTCTATCCTAATCTACCTAACTGATAAGCCAAGATTAAGCTATTTGGAAAATTGAATTCACTAACCTATCAGCAGTCAATTTAAAACTAATTAGTCATGATTAGGCTATATGACTAACTAGAAGTGTGTTTTTCAGGAGTGGAATTTAAGCTTGCACACTTTCAGACTTTGTTTTTCTCTTTTTTGGTATGGGGCTATACCTTTATTGTTTTTACAATCTGCCCTCTTTTCTTTCTTCTACTGTTTTTGTATTTTTGTTTTTCTAACTTTGAATGCAATGATGGATGAAATATTTATAATGAGAAAAAGGATAAAAAGGCTTTTAGAACATGATAGGATCAAGAGAAGTAATGTTTGAGCATCCTGCCATTGATAGGACCCCCAAACAGTTCTGCTCCATTCAACTCCTGCAAGAAAAATACATTGTTACCAGCAGCAGAATGAATGAGATAAGGGCCAAGCCACAAGTTTTCAAATTTCCCATGCTTTCCCTTGTCTTCTCTCCTTGAGTCCCACTTTAAAACTTTGTCCCCAACATTGAAATTGCTGGCCTTTTTTCTTCTGTCGAAAAGCTTTTTTATGTTGTCTTGCTTTTGCAATGCTTTGTTATAAACCTCCTCTCTGGTTTACTGAAGATGAATAGTCAGATTTATTCTTCTGATCATGTCATTGTCTTCAGACTGGACCTCTTGAATCAACTTCATAATTGGTACACCAAGGCTGGTAGGAAAAATTGCATATGTTCCATACACAAGCTGGTAGGGTGACATGCCAATAGATTTCTTCAATGTCAATGTGTCAGCCCAAAGTGCATGCACAAGCTTTGTGTGCCAAGACTTCTTGTTGTCCTCCAACAACTTCTTGATTATGTTCACCAAAATCTTGTTTGAGGATTCCGCTAGACCATTGCCTTGAGGGTAATAAGCAGTAGAATGGCCCAATGTTATCTGATATTTGTGAGAATTCAACCATCTTCTTGGATCCAAATATTGCTGCATTATCAGTGATGATATTCCTAGGACAGCAACATCTAGAGAGAATATGGGTCTCCATGAATTTTATGATGACTGAGTCATTGGCTTGCCTAGAAGGGATGGCTTCTATCCATTTGGTGAAGTAGTCTATTGTAGTGAGAATCCATCTATGCTGGGCAGATGATGGTGGATGGATTTCTCCTATGAAGTCAAGTCCCCACTGCTGAAAAGGATCTTCAACAATGATTGGATGCAGAGGTAAAGGTAGCAACTTCCTTTTGCCTTCAAAAAGTTGACATTTATGACAGGCAATTATCATCTTGTGTACATCAAGAAAAAGAGTAGGCCAATAGTAACCAGCCCTCAGGATTTTTTTGGCTGTTGTCTTCCAGTAAAGATGACTTCCACACTCTCCTTCATGAAACTCGTGCTTAACCTTCTCTGCATCATACTCAGGAAAACATTTAAGCAATATTCCACTTGCATTCTTCCAATAAAGACATTTATCTATAATGCAGTAGTTTACAACCTTTAACTTTAAAAACCTTGCCTTTGTTTTTGACAGACTAGGAGGTGTATTCAAATTAAGAAAAACATATATAATATCGACATACCAAGAGGAATTCATAAAATGGTCTTCAACAATGGGGGTTCAGAGTTCCTCTCGTTCATCTAAAGCATTTATCATATTAATATCAAGAACTTCAAATTTTGATTCAGCCATTAATCTAGATAGACCTTGGCCTTTGATGAGTTTAGTGGGCTTGATCTCTAAATCATTTTCAAGTATAACAACTATCCACTTACCTCTCTTACCATCTGGGTCCTGCGTTAGAATGTCTTTCACAACTGAAATTGGGACAAAGGCAATGATGTGTGAGTAAAGGATGTATACTTTGAAGTATTTTAAAGCTTTGACCAAAGAAAAAGCTTGCTTTTCCATAATTTTATACTTCAGAGGGGCATCTCTCAAAGCCTTGCTAAAGAATGCAATAGGCTTCTCTTGTCCTTGTGGATTTTTCTGTAAAAGGAAAACAACTATTGTATGTTCTGATGCAAATGAAAAAATATAAAAATCTTTTGAAAAATCAGGACTTATTAGGATTGGTGTTTTGGTTAACGCTTGTTTCACCAGCTCAAAGGACTTCTTTGCTTCCAAGGTCCACTTAACCCCTTGCTCCTTTTTCAGCATGTTTGTGATGTTCCTAAGGAGCTCAACCAAGTTGGGTATGAACCTTCTCAAGAAATTAATATTTCCAATGAAATATTGTAGTTCCTTGATACTTCGATGATGAGATATTTGCAATATGGCCTCAATCCTCTTTGGATCTATCTTAATACCCTCTTTTGAAATGATGTTCCTAAAAAGTTTACCTTCTTGGAGACCGAATAGTGTTTTTTTTGGGTTTAAAGATATCCCAAACTTTCTTCATCTCTTGAAAATTTTTCTCAAATGTTCTAAGTGCTCTTCATCTGTCTTTGAAAAAACAGTGACATCATCAAGGTAAATAATGATGTAGCCTAATTCTTCTGAGAATTCAATGTCCATGGCTTGTTGGAAAGTAGCACTAGAATTCATTAGGCCGAAGGGAATTTTCACATACATGAAAGTGCCCCAAGGTGTAGTAAAGGTTGTCTTTAATTGATCATCAGGATGAACTAAAATCTCATTGTATCTTGAGTAGCCATCAAGCAAAGAAATTCTTTTAGAACCGACCACCCTTTGTAAAATATGGTCCATCTTGGGTAAAGGGTAGTTGTCTTTCAATGAAGCTTTGTTTAAGTCTCTAAAGTCTAAACAAAGCCTAGTCTCTCCTGTTTTCTTCCTAACTGACACCAGATTAGACAACCACTCATAATATCTAATAGGGACAATAATACCAGCTTCATACATCTTCTTGATTTCCTTCTCTACCAAAGGTAACTGAACAGGGTTAATTCGGCGCAGCTTTTGTTTAAATGGCTTTTAGTTTTCCTTGAGAGGAATTTTTTGCTGAATTATTTCAGTGTCATAGGATTTCAGATCTTCATAACTCCACGCAAAAACATCAGAAAATTCTTTAAACAACTCTATGTATTTGAGTTTGATGTGAGCTGGTAAAGTCTTAGATAGTTTAATCATCATTGGTTTCAGTTTACTGCCTATATTGCACTCTTCAACTTCAATCTCTACAGGTTCTAGTTTTGGCTTCTTGGCAACATCGTTGAAATCAAACAACTCTTCTAAAGGGGCTAGACCCTTTGGCAAACTCTGATTGTTAGACTGCAGGGTTTCTAAATCCTCTGTTTCTAACTCCGCAATCAATTCTGTTTTATTTTCCAGTTTTCTTAACAACAGATTTACATAAGCAAGCTCAGCAGACTTTTCTTCTTCATCAAGAAAATTTTCTTCACTAGGGCAGTCTGTTTCATAGTCGGAATCCGAATTGGGAAGTTCGAATTCATTTCTGAACTGCATGAAGTCTTCTATTTGTTTGTCTCCATCAAACACTTGCCAATATTTGTTGTTATCAGGAACGGCTAGTCTGAATTTAATTTGAGTTGTGCATTCTTTGGTTTCATATGGCGTTAAGCATGTTCTAGCAGCAAAAGCTAAGCTGTGGGCCATGATATTTGTTCTTCTTGGAACAAAAATCAATTGGGATTCCTCAAAAGTTTTCAATAAATCCACGACATCATTTCGATAGGCTCTAAGTCTAGGGTGATTAGCATTATATTCCCCATTTAGTTGCCTAATTATTAACTCTGAATCCCCATGCACTTTAATTCTCTTGGCTCCTAATTTCTTCAAAAAATGCAAGCCTAAAAGAAGGGATTCGTATTCCGCTATGTTATTCGAACATTGGAAGTTTAATCTACAGAAAAGGCTCTCTGTGTGGTTGCTCCCAGTGTTGCGTATCCAGACACCTGCACCAACGTTACTCCTAGTGCAAGACCCGTCAAAGTTCATACTCCACAGAGGACTAGTATCAGGTTCATCAGTTGGGTTACTATCCTCTTCAACTAGGGTGCTATCGGTTTGTTCTTGAAGGTCAGAACTTTGTTGAATTTGTTTTAATTCCTTAGGTTTTTCACTTAATTGAGGACTGTTTTGTTGACTGTCAAGGTTTAAAAGCAAAGGACGCATGATTTGTAGCTCAAGACCCGTGTGTTGTTTACTGTAGTTTATGGGTTCAACGAATTGTTTTGAAACTTCTGTGGTGTCTACCTCCTCCTCTCTATTGGCCATTAATTCAGTTAAAGTGACTTGTTCACTGAATGTTTCATCTTTAAATAGGATAAAATAATCAAGGCCTGTATTTACAGAATACAGAGGAGAGTTTAGGGTCTGTCTTGGCTGGTAACCATGTATTGCATATGGGACTCCCTGTAAAGTCTTCTTGTCTTATTGAAAATAGGGATGATCGCATATGTCATGTCCATCTGCATAATCCCTTGTAACTTAGCCCCCCAAGACCTTGATAACAGCATGCCATACTTTGGGGGTACATCAGCCACAACAATATCCATGACTAAACATTTGGCTGGGATTTGTGCTAAGTTAACACAGAGGTCTTTGATTAATCCTAAACATTTTACTCTGCTTGAGTCAAAGGAGTAAAGGTCCTTGTAAGGTCGGGTGATTTCAAGGCCTAGGCTCTCCATTATAGCTTTGGGCATTAAATTGTGAGAGGCTCCTGAATCATGCATAGCATTATGAAAAATCTTGTCATGAACATTTAAACTAACATAAAAAGGAGTAACAGGTCCCTCTTGATATCTACCTTCAATCTTAGGACCAAAAATAAGCTCTGGTTGGTCATCATTAAGATTGACAGTATAATTATTCTCTTCTATGTTAAAAGCCTTCAAAATTTTAGATCTATATACATTCTGGGTAGCTAACTCAGTAAGGGGAACAAAGATTTTAATTCTGGAAATTTCCTACTCCAAACTAAAAGTAATTTGATTATTTGATGTGCTTGTCTCAGCCTTATTAATTGCCACTCTATCAGCAAAATCAGTTTGTTGATTTTGCCTATTTACATTTGAAAAAATTGTTTTAATAGGAGCATTAGCTGAGGTGCTAACACTACTAAGGTCTGCACTCTATTTTGCATTGTCTTGAGTGCCTTTCTCTTTCCCTTTTATCAAAATTTACAGCCATTGTTTTGTCTTTCTGTTTTACAATTTTGGGTTTATTTACAGTGCTATTTTGTGAAGATTTTTTAGAGTTTTTGGTTTTGGGAGTTTCCTGATTGGTTTTACTTCGAAGGTCATACTCTTTTTGAGACTCTATGATGACATTCTCTATATCTTGATAATAACTTTCATCCTCATCTCTTTTTTCATCATAAGGTGTTTATAGACCTTGTTTTCTATCATAATGAACTTCAAAGTCATCATTATCTACTCCCAACATATTAATATCATCTTCCTCTGTTGGGTCATCTATTTCTTCAACCTCGCTTACAAAGTTTTGGTGGAAAGGAGGAGTGATATGTTTATCATCTTCCCTTGGTCTATTTTGAGGTTGGTTTCTTCTAAAATTCTGATTCTAGTTTTGATTTTTGTTTTGAGGAGTAGTTTCGTTTTGATTTTCTTGTGCTCTCTCAAGGATGCTCATTTTCTTCATCATTTCCTCCATCATTCTCTCCATCTTTGAACTGGATGTGGAAGGGGTGGATTCCTCTCTAAAGGACACTCTCTTCTCATTTTTCATTCTTGCTCTTTTCTCCATTAAGTTGACTTCCACAGCAAGAGCCCCTTTTTGCATATCTTCAAGAGTTAAAGGATCTCTCTCTCTCAGCTGATAGGCCATCTCAGGGTCAAACCCTTCAGGAAAATTGTTTAACGTTGAGCCTTGTGGAGGTTTTAGGTCTGGGGGAAGTGCATTATACACACTGTTAAATCTAGTGCAGTAAGCTTGTACACTTTCCCTAGTGTTTTTGTGGAGATTTTTTAATCAGAAAGGATTTGAAGAGGATTATTCCTTACTTCCAATTTGTTTAATAATGTTTGATGGAAGGTTTGGAGATCATTTATACTGTAAGGAGCTAATCCTTTAAACCATTTTCTTACTTCTCCCCCCAAACTCTAAGAAAATAGTCTAATTTTGACAGATTCATCATCAATTTCATTTCTGTCAAAGTAGTCATTCATCTTATCCACATGTTGTGATGTAGTAGTAGCATTACTGGCATCATACAATGGAATCTTGGACTGATAGTCCTATGGAAGATTGACCAAAGGTATAGGAAGGACTAAGGGAGCATACCATGCTGCCATGATATGTGGTGGAGGTGGATTTACAAGAGGTGGATTAACAAGAGGGAAAATGGGCTGGACTGGAGTGGTTTGGACAGTGGATGTAGGATGAACAGATGTGGATGGACCAAGAATAGATTGTTGAGCTGATCTTGGATGAGAGACACCTAAATTGAAAAGGAAATGTAAATCAGGTGGTGTTGTTTCTCTACTACCAGGATGTTCACTTATTTTCGGGGATGAAAGTGAAGACTCTGAATCTAGCTGATCTAAATCATCAAGTGACCTAATTCTAAATGGATTTCTTATGTCAACTTGTGATTGTTGTAGAGCTGCAAGATTTTCAGGAACTGAATTAGCTCTCAAGTGTGATCTGAAAACAGTTGAAAATTTATCCTTAGGAGACTTCCTAAGTATTCTTTCTGGGTTATCAACTATCTCAGGTGGGTCTAGGTCAAGATAGGCTCTAGTATGAATCTTTCTAGGAGCGACTATGTTGTGTTTTTCAGACCCTACTAAACAAGAAAATTTCAACCAAATATGACTGTCTTTAAGAGGTTAACTGATCTATTTTACACAAATTTTAATCCTACAATCCTCTAACTAAGTTTTTATGATGTTATGATGATTATGGGTCTTCCCAGTGGAGTCTTAAGGTCTATTTAGGATTGTGGAGTCGTCAAGTGGAATTTTTTAGCTCTTTTGGAGGTAAAAGGTTTTATGGTTCACCACCATGTTTATTAAATACCAATCTAAAATATTTTTGGGTTTTTCTGAGTTTATTTCAGTCCTATGGGTTCTAAGAGCATCCTAAATCTGTTTCAAAACTTAGTTACGGTTATGAGACAAATACAACCTACTCTTATGGCTAAGCTTGTTGATCCTTCAAGGTTTGATAAGGTCTTATGAGAATCCTAAGGTTTCCTTAGTTTGTCACTGATTCAAACAAGTTTTATCATGATTACCATTTTCTTGGTAGTGCTTGAAGAGGGTTGCTTTTACTCATTGCACAATGTTCTTGAATCAAGGGTTTTTTGAGGTCTTAAAGGTACTCAGGCTAAAAAACACTCAAATCCTCAGTGGAGTCGCCAGAAATTTTAGCTCCCCGTAATTCTAGCAGATTGGTGAGACCAGAACTGCGGAGAAAACACTTGAACCACTTTGGGATTCTAGGATCTAGCCCTCCTGAATCTGGAGAGGGTTCTCTCCAATAAAGTGCAAATATGGATTTATATTTAAAGCTTTTGGGTAATGATATTAGGCTAGTTATGAAAACCGAGGGTTTTGTTTTGTTTTTGTATGGTTGAGCATGATTATTAGTTGAGTGGAAAGTCCTAAAATGGAAAGAGTTTCAAAGGTGTGAAGTTGCAAGCAATCAAAACAAACTTTGGCAAAAAAGATAGATATAACGCTGGTTTTTAGTCCATTGGTCTATGGAGTCATAAAAGGGCTTTAATTGTGCAACAATTCAAGAGGGATCCAAGGGGAAAGTCATCTATATCAAAATATATTTGAGATTAAATGATGGAATGGAAACAATAAAGGTGTTGGAGGGGTGGAAACAGATAATAATTTCAACTAGGATTTATAGTTTTTCCAAACAATAAAATCCTTTTAAGCAACTGTTTAAAACCAACCAAGAACAAAGCTAACCATAAATTTCTTGGGCAAGTTCGTATTAAAGCAACTCAATAAAAAAACAATCCAGTAATCCGCATAATTACCTTCAGAAGAGATGAAAACACATAAGAGAAACAAAATGCAACTTAAGATCAGATAAGATACTTTTAAATCTAATCTGCTTTCAGCATACACTTGGGGAACTTCCAGAATTACCTTTGGAGAAAGAAGCTAGAAAACAGGGCACACCATCACTTTTCTAGTCTAACTTTACTGAGCAAATAATGAAAATGACATTCAAGAACGATGTTTAAAGTAAACAGTAGGATCAGGGAACGCCAACATTCCTAACTGTTGGAACTGTATTGAATGTTTCTTAAATAAACAATTTGGAGGCAAACATTGAGATAAAGCTTATCAGTTAGAGAAGGGTACTGTAAACAGTAAATCCTAACTCTATGCTTGTTGTTCTTTATCAGAGAATAATGGACAATATGGCATACATGAAAGGAAAAACAATTAACAAAGAAAGAAGCACTTCACCAGTGATATAGACCAGGATCCCAAGAAACAACTTGTTATTGATGTCAAACCAGTTACAATCTTCAAGTCCGATGTTTCAGTTCAGAAATCATCTTCACTTCTCAGCCTAACTTGTTTAATCACAAACAAAGCTTCAAGAGCCTTTGAACACTATTTACATGTAGAAGTTTCGAGCACAAGTGTATTTCAAAGTTCTGCATGGCAACATTGTTTCATCTTCTATAGAAGTATTTATAGAAGAAATGAGAAGGTGGAATGGGATAAAAGATACCCAAGGCTCAATTAATACTGATTAATACTTCTTGGCCTTCGAGGGGCTCGATGGAGAAGTTTACAGATATTTCTTCTGTATTAATTGTTATACATTAAGAATTAAGCTCGGTGGAATGATTTTGTTGACTTTAAAGGCTCTGTGTCATCTTGTAATAAATCTGCTGATATTTTGCAATAAGTTCCTTTGGCTGAATTAACTGTTCGGTTGTGATGATGCAAACATCCTTTGTTCTGGTCATTACTCGGCCTCTGTTGAATGCTATGAGGCTACAGGTGGCATTAGGTAGCTGAGAGGAATCAATTAGCCTTTGATGTGGCAGTGGACGCATCTCCTATCTGATAAATATTTTTTATTTGTCTTTAACTGTGTTTAATTTAGTGGATTAGGCTTTTGATTTTCGATCTTAGCCGTAATCCACCAAAACTGTGAAAACAATCTTCAATTTTTAGTTCTGTTGTGGTTAGGTCTTCAACACTGATACTCTTTTAAATTTTACCGTGTCTTGTTGATGTGCAGGTGTACAAAGGGTTCATATGGAATCAATACTCATGATACATTGATGAAACGTGGAGTCAAACCCTGTATATGGATTTTATTTTATGCACAAAGGCGTAGGGGATCGTCATCCCCAACCTTTGTTTTTTCTTCAATATAATGGAAAAAGCATTGAAACCTGCAAAATACACACAAATGTTATAAAATCGTGCGTATTTGGGTAAAAATTCTTCAAAGCTTGTGGCTAAGAGCGTGGTAGTTAGATGAATGCATCCAACGGTGGAGATTGTGCGTAGAGGTCAAAAGGAGAGCGGTCGATGAAAGAGCGGTGGAGAATTAAGTTAAATCCGTTGATATATGTTTGATCAACGGTCGAGATTAGTTGTGAACAAATAATGTGAAGGGGTCACATTATCGGAAAATGAAAGAAAAACAAAGGAAATAGATGAAAAATCCTTTGGGCGAAGGAAATAGGTTAAGAATTGAAATTGGGGTTTCGGAAATAACCTGGATCAGAGATTTGGACAGCGGAGATCAAATCTATAGGGAGGCAGGACCCACAGGAGTCAGGCCTGTCAGGATTATTCTGAACTGTTAGATGAAAGTAGATCAACGGTCAGGATTTGATCTGGGGTATAAAGAAATAAAACATGAGGCGGAGGAAGGGCTAATATGGGCTGTTGATCCACAGGGATCAACGGTTGAGATCTGGCCGAAGAACATTATAAAGCGAGGTGTATGAATTTAACCAAAGGTGGGAGGATCGACCTGGACCGTCTGATCTTATTGCAGGGATGGCCCAGATCTAATCGAAGCATTGCGATCGGCGGGGGTATGGACAGAGGAGCGACGATGCGATTGGTTGTGGACTGTCGATCTGCGAATCAGATCAACGACGGGAAATGAATCGGGAGACCGCCAATCAGAGGTGGCGAATAAAATAATAAACTGCACCAATGGAAATCCCCAATGCGAGATAGCGCTGGCCGTTGATTGGCTCAAGATTTAACGGTGGAGAAGGGCTCCGACCAATGAACGGCGGGCCACGTTTATAACACGAAAAATCAAAATTTTATGGAATACAAAGGGATTATTGCATCGGGGAGGGATATATATAAGGTTAGGCACCCGATTCTGGGGTCTTTGGATATATGAACAAGTGAAAGGGACCGGGGTTATATATAAGGGTGCCAGTCGGAATCGGAACAAGGTGAGGGCCTTTTCAATCTACCCATTAGACAATATTCGATGCGAGATCCTTTTGATCATCGATTGGCGTTAAATCAACGATTCTTATCACTCAAAACACTTAATCGGTGGGTTTAGAATAAAACTTAGGAAAGGTGGGTTTTATAAAGTTATAAAGGGAAAATTCAATCGGGATGGGTTTATTCCATTGTTTAAGCGCACGATTGTGTGCCTTTGGGTTTATGAACAAGTGAAAGGGACCGGGGTTATATATATAAAGGGCCAATCGCATCGGAGGTCTTAACATTAAAAATAGACTTGCGTGCTCTGATTTTTTCTGATGCGAGATTTTATTTACCAATGATCGCTTTCTAAGATCAACGGTGCTTCTCCTTTCAAAACAATGAAACAGTGGATTTCTTTTATAACATAGAAAAATGGGTTTTATGATTTTTACAAAGGAAAATAGCATTGGGGATGGGTTCTTTTATGTGTCTAGCACCTGATTGCGGGTCTGTTGGTTCATATGGAAAGCGAAGGCTCGAGGCTTATATACAGAAAGGGCCAATCGACATCGGGACTTTTATGTAACAAAAGAATTGCGCTGATCGCAAATGTCCCGATGCGATAAGCGCTTTATGGGTTTAGCGCCTGGTTCTAGGGCATGAGCATGTGGTGGGGAAGTGGTTTAGGACTTGGCCCAAAGGCGCTTAAGCCTATAGTCAAATAAGATTTATTTTTTATGATTTTTTCAAAGTTTTTCAATGGATTTGGGGGTTTCGGTAAGGTTAAAAAATGAGTTTTAAACCTTATAAAGAAAATTTTTTGAAGGGAAGAAGGGAATAAAGGAAAAATAGAGGAATTTCATGGGTGAAAAAGGGAATAAAATGAAGGTTAGTTTGAAGTGAAAGGAGGGGAAAAAATGGGATTTTTGCAGCAGTCTTTTCTCTATGAAATAGCATAATTTCTGAGTTCGAAGGGGAGACAGCAGTGAAGATTTAATCAAAGGAAATGATGTCTTTATAAGACTTCAAGAGATGACAATTTTGCAATAAAACTTGTTTCTTGAAGGCTCCAAAAAATTATTTAGCCACCATTTGATATGACAAATTTTTATGGGTGACTATCGGTACCCTAATATTACGCTCTCCTTACCTTTGATGTTTTCTACGGTTGTGTTATCTAAGAACTAATTAGGGATAATTTAGCCAATGTAGTAGCTAATAGAGGTACGCAAGTGTATGAATTATTGAATACATTCATAGACAATTTCTTGTTTGGTTTTAATTGAAAGAATTGGGATGCGGGAGTTTATAATGTTGATTGTCTCATTAGGGTCTTTTAAATCAATTTAACCTTTCTAATTTCCCTCAAGTTGGATGCCGAAACATTGAAATTTCAAAGCCTTTCTCTAATCTCGGGTTTTCACCTTTGTGTTTAATCTTTACGTTTCCTTTGTACGAAGGTTAACCTTTAGGAGTCGGATCATAGGTGTTTAATGGCATGTCTGTCCTAGATCTAATTCTGAATGGTCACCTTGGAGGTTTCCTTGCATCATTCACCTTCTTTCATCATCATTTCATACCACATTATCATCTTTAAGATCCTATGCTTTGGATAGCTGACGATTGAAAGCCTTGAATATTTGAATAGCAAGTAAACCCTTTCATGACTTAATTTCCCAATGGTCTCGGTGTTCATAAATTTATCTTTCCTTTTCCTAAAATCCTCTTGCTCACCCTATTGAACCCTTCATTCTCGTTTCCCAACAACCAAACAAACAAGCAAAACAAAACAAAACTTGTGCCTTATAACCTAGCTAAAACCTTAAAAATGAACTTCAAAGACATATACCTTTGCCTATATAGCGAAATCCCTCTGCGGACCCGGAATGGCTAGATCCGAGGTCTAAAAGTGGTTACGATGTTGTCTCATCTTTTGGTATTGTAAAACTTTCCAAAACATGGGAACTCCAACACTTCATATGAGGGGAACCTTAATGTGGATAGTGATGGATTGGATCAATTCGGTGGATAATTATTCCAGCTTGGAAGAGGTCTAAGATAAGAATAAGGTAAAGTATGCACCTCCAAGTTCGAAAGACCGTACCATCGTACGGTGGGAAGAACTACGGACATCTAGGGTTGAAAGGAAAGCCTCGGATCAAGCAATGGGATAAAATGATAAGAAAGTTGAAGAATAATTTTGTGCCCAAGGGACCTATCAATTGAATCTTTTCAAACAATTTCAGAATTTGGGCGGAAAGGAATGAGCGTCGAGAGTACACAAAGGAGTTTTACAAAGTCGAGGCGTTAGAGCGAGGACATGCGCAGAAGATGATATGGATAAGTAGCCGAGGATACATCGATGGTTTAAGGTATGACATATAGGATGAAATCGGTTTGTTGAGTACGAAGATAATTAAGAATGCCTACCAAGCATCTTTGAAGGAAAAGGAGAAAATATTGAGGAAAAAAAAGTTAGAGAATAGAGGAAAATGTCTAGCAAGAGGAAGAGGAAATTTCGAGATCAGGAATTTAAGCACTCTCATAATGGCGGGAGGTTCGGTGGCAGGACCATAGTAGAGAGGAGACTTTTGGTAGAGGAGAATTTTCACCTAGGTAGAGGTAGAGGAAAGAGGAAAGAGGGTCGGTATTACACATATGGAGAATGGGGACATGGATCATGGGACTATCCTCATAAAAAACAGCCGACGAATCAACGAAATGTGAATGTGGTTGAGGCAAAAGGAAAAATACTCATGTCATGGCAAGAAAAACTGGCACAAGGCGGGAGAGTCTTTATTTCTCGAAAGAGTATTTCTTAAGAGTGAAGGAAACGAAATGAGCCGACTCAAAGGAGAGCTTATTCAAGACTATATGCAAGTGTCGAAAATTGCTACAAAGTTGTGATTGATAGTGGAAGCACAAGTAATATTTTTTCCACGAATGTTGTTGAGAAATTAGGGTTGATTAAGATGGTACACCCCACTCCTTATAGGTGTCGTGGCTACGAAGGGACATCATATTTTGGTGACATAACGGTGCAAAGTAGAGATACGGATCGGTACACATAAGGATGTCATATGGTGTAATGTAATACTGATGGACGTGTTACATGTATTGCTAGGAAGGCCTTGGAAATTGTGAAAAATATATTCATGATGGAAAAAGGAATACCTATACCATTTAGAAGGATGGAAAGAAGCACACATTTTATACCTTTGACGGATGAAGGCGACAAAGGTAAGTAGTAATAATGTTACACTAATTAGTGGAAAGGAATTGCTTCGAAGTCAAGAAGGAGAAATAATTGCATTTTTCTATGGTCGATGAAGCAGAATCAATCTTGAATTCTACTAATTTAAACAATGTTGCTGTGGAAATTAAAAATATTTTATGTCAAGCCGAGGTAACTCCCTCAAAACTAGAATGTATATTAGGTAGAAGAATATACATGCTTATATAGATGGGAGGTGAGGCTATTGGGATTCATCTCCCAATGACTCTTGGCCTTCCTTATTTCCTAATAATAAATAATATAAAAAAATACAAATGCACACTCATCCATAGGATTAGGTGTCAACATTCCCCCTTTGTCCAGAAGGGATATTTGGTGAGAGTCCAAGCATAAATCTTTGAACTTTCTAAACTTACTCTTCCAAGTGCTTTGGTGAAGATATAAAGCATTTTGCTAAGTTTGACGGAACAATGATGTAGATGGATGGTTTTGGCACGAACATGATGTCGAATTAGATGGTACTTTGTATTGATGTGCTTTGTTCGATCATGGAACTTTGGGTTCTTGGCCAACTTTATTGCGAAGTGTTGTCGATCATGAGTGGAGTGGGATACATTTGTTTCATCTTGCAAATCTTCCGGGATTTTAGGAGCCACACAATTTCACTTTGTTACTCCGGAGGCTGCGCACGCATATTCTTGCCTCGGTCGTGGAATCTGCTTTGGGCCCGGCCATTTGCGTGATCTCCATGAGACGACTCCCAAGTCCAAGACTCATGGTGTAACTTGTAGTGAACACTTTGTTTCTTTGTCGCCATCAAAGTACCGAATCGAGTGTCAGGTCAAGATGAAGTCGCCTACTGTGTATATTTGAGTCAAAGTCTTGAGTCCCTTGAGTACCTTAGCACTCTTTTTGCGACGGACCAATGTCCTTCACAAGGTTTTTGCATGAACCTTGAGAGGATTCCAGCAGCTGAAATGAAATATCGAGGTCTGGTGGTGGTCATGTAGAATAAGACTTCCTCTGTTGTCTATACTTAGTTGCATCCTCAAATTCCTTCCCTTCAATAGATGTGAGCTTCAAGTTTTGTTCCATTGGAGTGCTTAAGGGTTTACGGATCATCCATGCCAAATTTGTTCAAGAGATCTCCAATGTACTTCTTCGAAAGAAATATGAATTTGGGATGTTGAATTACTTCAATACCCAAATAGTAATGAACATGACCCGAATCGGTCATTTAAAAACCTTTCTTCAACTCTTTCTTCATGGATGCAATATAGCTCTCATTGTTTCTGTATCAAAAGATCATCTACATATACCACAAGATATACAGCTGTTTTCCAACTTTCTTAACAAAAAAAGTTGCATCATCAAGATCAAAGTGTTTGAAATCAAGTTTGAAGATGCTCGGTCAATTTCTCATACCAGGCTCGTGGTGCTTGCTTGAGGCCATACAAGGATTTTACAAGTTTGCAAACTTTGTGTTCTTGACCCTTTATCACAAATCATACCGATGGGACATATAAACTTTCTCCTTTAGATCTCCATTCAAGAAGAAATTTGTTTTTACATCCATACGATGGACTTTCCATCCACTGCGAGGCGCTAGGAGGCAAAGAGAGTCGGATGGTGGTCCATTTCTTTGTGGGAGAAAACGTTCTTCATAATCGACTCCTTCTTTACTTGTGCGAATCCTTTTTTTGCCACAAGCACAGCCTTGTGCTTGTCAAGTGAGCCATACAGCACACTTGTTCTTGTAGACCCACTTACAGCCAATTGGTTTCATTCCCAAAGGCGGATCAACGACTTCCAAGTGCCATTCTTTATCAAGGCATCATGCTCATGCACGCAGCAGCTTCTTTTCCATTCATCATGAGAAGCGACTTCTTTGAAGGAAGTTGGTTCATGATCTATAGACAAACTCAATTCACGATTATAAGCAATATCCATATCAGCAAGAGATAGAATTATCTACATCACCTTTGATTTCTTGAGTGGAACTTCTTGTTCCTGTTTTCCAACCTCATCGGGATGAACATCCTCCGGTGTCTTTGTCGACCATTTGGGAGGACCTTTGCGAGATGGCCTAAGTGGTCACTTGGTAAGGTTAGGATTGATTGGTCAATCTCCCAATTCTATCAATCACATCATCGATGGTGTCATCTTAGTGGTTGTTTCTTCATGTGGGGGAGAGAGTGCTTTAGGATATGATTTACAGGTTTGATTCAATATCAGAATCCCCTTCGAGGTGTGGAATCACATTATCAAATTCTTGGAAAGACTTTGTGATTGAATCATCCGAGCGATCAAGTTGCCTCCAACAACCTTGTCACTCTTGGAAGATTCAAGAAATATGACATCTCTTGCTATCTCGCTTCTTATTTGTTTCATCATAGAGACGATATCCTTTGGAGGTATTGGAGTACCCCAAGAAGATACATTTTATAGCCTAGCACCAAGTTTGTTCCTTTGACCCTTGGGTATCAAGGCATAACGAGTGGACCAAAAGATACCAGAAATGCTTTCTGAGAGAATGTGGCCATGCCACATTTCAAGGAGTTTTGTTTCTAATTAATGAACTTGAAGGACGCCTATTCTTTATGTAAACATCACATATAAACGCATCGAGGCTAAAACATCAATTTTACATTCTTGAAAATAACATGGAGCGGACCATATTTAAAATGGTTATTCCATTCTTTCGGCCTACTGCCAGATTATGACATTGTGGATTATATGAGTTGTTTGATGTTTGATTCCATGTTGACGAAGATAATTTTCAAATTCATTTGAGGTGTATTCTTTTCCATTATCGATACGTAGAGAGCCAATATGTGTTTGTGCATCATTTTCAATCCATGCATGAAAATTCTTGAAAGTTTGAAAGCATCGACTTATTCTTGACAAGTAAATCCAACACATTGGTGTAGTCATCAATAAATGTCATCATGTATTTGTTTCCATTTGCAGAAGCAATAGGCATAGAGCCACATAAATACGAATGAACAAGTTCAAGTTTCCTATGTGCTCTTGAGTGTGAATCATGAAATGGTACATTTGCTATTAGCACCTAGAATACAAGCATCACATTCCTTAGGTTTTCTAGGAATTGTGACGGTCCATCAACACCATTTTCTTCAACAAACCAGAGAAATTTGTCATAGTTTAAGTGTCCAAAATCTAGCATGCCATAAAAGACTTGATGGAAATGTACCTTCATCATGATGTGAAGCTGAATGCAAAGTTTTGAGCATGACGGATGAAACTTTCAACTTCAAAGTCTCCCTTCTTATTCCCTCCATGACAAGTGAGAGTGATACGATGCGGTACGACCTGCGCACTTGCCATCAAACAAGTGGTAGGTGTCCTTGGTTACTTGGGATTTCGATTAGGGACAACAAGTTTCTCTTCAACTCGGGAGGTATAGAACCTCATGTAGGATATGATCGGGGAAGACCGGGCGGTTTAAGCTTCATTGTGCCAAGCACGATATGGCTTGAGTTTGGATTTATCTAAGAAATATCTTGCTCCATCAACTTTGTCGATGAAATCTTCAAAAAAATCTTTTCTAAATGTCATGTGACATGTTGCTCTGAATCTAGCAACCGTCATCTCTCCATGAAGTAAATGAAACATCAAAGAGGTTTTCGGTTACTCCATTATTCTAAATGTTAGAACATAGTGAGCGGATTCGAGGTGCTTTACCTTTGTCTTTGTCCCCGTAGTTTTACCTTTGTCTTGATTCTTGTCTTTGCTCGTTTTCTCCTTGGTGTTATGCATTTGGATGCATCATGTCCATCTCTATTGCAACGTGTGCAGTAGAAGATTGAATTTGTCGACTTGTCTGCCCCCTTTCGTGAAGTTTCTTCTTCCTCTTCCTCTTCGCCACCTCTTCCTGCGGATGAATACGGAGCATGAATCTTTTCTCTATGTGCCAAGTATACGGCCTACTTCGGAAGATGGAAAGGCTGTCATCTTCCCAAAGCTTTCTCTCTTTTACGCAAACTTCTGCTCAAGTTTATCAAAGGTGATATGCTCAAAGTTTCCACTTTCTTGCAAGGCTCGAATCATGTGAGTAAATCGGATATAATTCCTTCACATATCTTTTATGAGAGATACGTCCATTTTTACACCCGGTGTTTTCAATATCATGCATTATAGATCTTACTTCTGAAGCTAAAGCAAGGGGATCATCATTCTTCATTTCAAGGTGAGAAGACGACTTAATCATCAATTGAAGATTTTCTAATTACGAATGTGAGTCATAGAGTTATTTTAGTTTCTTCAAGGCTTCATAGGCATTGAGAATGATGGAAATATGGCGACTCACCTCTTCACTTAAAGTGCAATCAAGGCATAGGCCTTGAAGTTCTTGTTTTCCCAAATGGCAAGCTCTTTGTGATAGGCTTCTGGTGGATTCACTTGTCCTTCACAGTTCTTTCACATTCATTAAAAATATGAGTATGTGTTTAATCTTCGAGACCATTCAAGATAGTTCTCTTTGCGGGAAGAACCACCCGACAATTGAGATGAGAGAATGCATTAGATGTTTGAAAAATCTTCGAAGAGGAAAAAAATTTCGCTGCATAAAAACTTCGAACTCTTGAAATATTTCAAATAAAGGGGCAAAAGCTCTTGTTTCGGAAGAAATACTCTTCGAGTTTTAAAAACTCTTTGCTAGAAACTGATGCAACTCAAGAAACTCTTCTTTGAAGAAATTTGGTTAAAAAAAAAAAATACTCTTTACTGTATTTCGAATTACGCATAAAAAAAAAAAATATATATATATATATATATATATATATATATATATATATATATATATATATATATATATATATATATATATTTTTGTTTGGGGAATAAAAAACTTGTATGTGAAAAGTTGATATGGAAGAGGAGTGATATTGTAAAAATAGTGTGAGTGAGGAGGAGTGCATTATAATATAAGGTGGAGTGTTATATAAGAGGTAGCGTGCAAAAATCGATGAATAGTGGTAATATATGTAATGAGGGCGAATTTGTGTATATAAAGCCGGACAATGTTTTAATATGACGAGAGGGCGATATACCATGAAAAAAACATTTGTATTATAAACGGACAATGTATTAATATGACGAGAGGGCGATATACTATGAACAAAACGCGTAGTATATATGGAAAAGCATTGAAATACCATTTCGAATGAGGAGCGATTTGTGTGTATAAAGCTTTTACGAATGAGGAAACATTTTGTGTACATATAAAGCGAGGCAGGCATATTGATATGGAATAGGCAATCTTTTGTGCGAATATTTAGTATTATGTCAATACGTACGGAATAGACGACGATAGCGTATTATGAAATGGGAGGAGTGTATTGCAAAAGATGGCGGAGGGAGGAGTATACATGATGGAGAACAAATGGCAAGGGGCGTAAAAACGGTGGATGTGTGGCTGACTGGTGTGTATGTTATAAACGAACGTGGAGGAGTGTCACATATATACAACATTGTTTGGATATACAACATACAGTTATTCTCCAACCTATGCGACCGGACGGTGACACCGATATGTAGGCACGAAATTATTACAAATAGCCTTAGAGATAGTGTTTTAAAATGGACGGCGTTATTGTAATCGAAGCATTATAAAATGGACGGTGTTATACGATGGACGGCGTTTAAGCTTTATATGTTAGGGCCGGCGTTGAAAACAAATGGAGATAGCGCGTACGGTAAGTGAAGGAGACGCATGTGTATGTACGGAATGGACGTTATGAGATATGACGGTGACCGGATTATGTGGCGTTGTATGTTATTAAACGCGGGGGAGAAGCGAGTGAGGGAGGGCGTGCGGCCGGAGGGAGAATGGAACGAGGGATGAATGGAGGGCACGAGGATGGATGGAGAGGGACGTTGGTCGATGGAGAATGGAGGCCCAAAGGGCGTTAAAAAAAAATTTGAAATTGAATACGCGAGAATGACGAGTTGCGGAGGCCTATGCAGAGTTGCGAATGGCGAGGCACAGTTGCGGGTAGCGAGCACATGGTCTTCGGGAGCTACGGGGGAGGGCGGGGCTGAGATGTCGATCTTATATAGGGAAAAAAAAAAAAAATGCGAATAACGATCTAGCAATTAAGAGCGACGAGAAAACTGTTAAAGAAATATCGGGCCGAGCAAAGGACGGGAGTTACACCACGGAAGAAATGCCAGTGGTGGCTGCGATACATGTCAGAACGAGAGGTAACTCCTCAAAACTAGAATGTGTATTAAGTGAAGAATGTACATTATTATATAGATGGGAGGTGAGGCTATTGGGATTCATCTCCCAATGACTCTTGGCCTTCCTTATTTCCTAATAATAAATAATATACAAAAATACAAATGCACACCCATCCATAGGATTAGGTGTCAACATGTTAGATGATTATGCTGACATAATTGTTGATGAATTACCAAGTGAATTACCACCAATAAGAAGTATCAATCATGATCCAGGTGGATATTGGTAGCCACCCGCCTATTCCACTTGTGGCCCCACCATTGCCTCTTTCAGTTTTTTTCACAACTTACTATTTTTAGCAGTTTTTCGGGTCTGAACTTCGACATTTTGAGGCCTAGCGATGTTTTTTGGGCGTCGTTCCTGTAGCGAATCAATTCCATTCTTGAATTGATATTCGTGTCGACAATTTTAGTCCTCGAATAGATCTTTTTAACGTTGTATCATGTGCATCAAACAGAGATAGTATGCCGAAGTTACATCCCCGGGAAGTTGAAACACCAATTTACCCAAATGGGGCCCATATTTTTGGCGCTTCATCTCTATGTTTATGGTTATTTCTGTATTTTGTTGCGTTCCTGCATAAATCTAGATCAATGGTATCAAAGTGGTATGCTTTTTCTCGATCCTTCTTTGCATGTCCCCAACGAGGTTGGGGTATAAGGAGTTATGGCTCAATCTGGTGGAATCTTTGCAAGATCAGCCTCGCAAACCCTAAAGGACACCCACGGGGGATGAAAATAAAGATGAGGGAGTAGGAGATCCTATAAAAATCGGCTATAGGGAGGCCCTCGACAAACAAGACGCAATGATGGATAACTTTGCCCGGATCCTTCAACGGCGCCGTGTGCGTACGCATCTGGCAGCCCTGCGAAGGTGCGACTCCTTTAAGGTACAAGTAAACTTTGACATTCCCATATTTGAGGGTCAAATAGATGCATATGTCATGGATAGATGGTTGAATCTATTAGAAGGATGTTCTTAGTTCGCTTTTATGGTGAGAAGATTATTTTTGCACTCCTCGGCCCCTACCCCCATGTCGAGGATTGGGGGAAACCTCTTGTGAAAAGGATGAAGACGAACCTCTTTGTTCTCGGTAGTATCATAAAATTCTTTTTACGAGATTCCATCAAGGAACAATACTATCCGTGGGGAGCTATGAGGACAAGTACGTATAATGGACCACTGCGACGCGGGGATCAAGATGTGCATGAGCTAACGAATACTGTTCCATACCTTGCGCACAAAGTTGGGTATCAAAGATTCATAGAAAAAATTTAGTGCTAAGTATCACGAGTTTTGCATAGATAGGTCGGAGGAAAATGGAGTTCCTCAACATCTATATAAGCCGAGGCGCCAGCATACCAGTGTGCTTCAGCCAGCCAGGCAAAAATTCAAACAAAAGAAGCGAGACTTTGGATCTTAACGAATCAAAAGCAAGGGAAAGGTGCCCCCAAGCGCAGAACAAAGGAAAAAGCCAGGCAATGTGGCCCAAGACAACTTGCCAAAGCCACACGAGCAAAAACATTGCTTTGCGAAGCCAAAGAAAAACATGAGAAAGTGGTATGAGTTCCATAAGAGCTCCTGCAACACAAGTGAGTGTCGGCCAACTTCGATCAACGGTAGGCCGAGATGAGGCTTACGAATCGGTTCGTATAAGAGCTCTAAATTAGAACCTAACAAGGGGAATGAAAAAAGGAAGCAGGATTATTGATCAGAGCCCAATGCCACTATTTCCCGCTACGAAGATCTAGAAGGAGGAACCGGAGAAGATCCCGAGAGGAAGTGACATCTCTTCCACTCCCAGGCCGTGGGTAAGGGTTCCGTTCCGGTTCATTATTGTATCGACGTGATAGGAGCCAAAAGAACCTCATTTCAGTAGATGTCATGAAGCGGTTGGGATTGCCAACCACAGTGCACCCACAACCATACACCATCGGGTGGCTTCACCAAGGATGGGATCTCCAAGTCAGCCAACAATGACACCTTACCTATAGCATCAAGCCCTTCACGGATGAGGTATTATTTGACATTACTCCTATTGATGTTTCTGATGTATTTTTAGGCCAGCCATACTTGTGGAAGCGACATGTTGTGTATGAGTCCTGGCCTCCTGCTATTATTGTTACTTTGGGAAATAAGTTGTACAGGATACCAAAGGTACTCGCACCGCACTCCACTACTCTTTCGTTCTTTGCCAAACGATGCGATGGCTCATTTCCCAAACAAGGAAATTTGTTTTCTGATGGCCCCTGAGCGAAGAATACTGTAGCCCGACCTCCGGACATGGCTCTGCGCACGACAAAAACAAATGGATAAGGTTGTGGAGGTGTCAGGACATCTTCACTGCCCACGGGGGGGTGCTTCTTCTATCAAGTCAAGCACCCCATTGATACAAAGTCCCAGGGTGTCTTGCACCGTACCCGATGGACGGGTCTATGGGCACTGCGTGCCGAGAATGATGAAATCGAGCGGTTGCGGAGCTGTTGCGAGAAAGGTCTGTCTGACTAGGTTGTTGCCACCATGGGGCCCAGGTCGTGTCGGTACGGAAGAAGGATGGGACTAGGAGACTCTATATTGACTATCGGGCAGCTGAACAAGATCAGCATGCGGAATGAGTGCACGATCACGGATTGATGACCTTTTGGACCAACTAAAAGGGGAAATTTTTTTCAGCAATATCGACTTAAATTCTGGGTGTCACCAGGTACCAATCGAACCCTCTAATGTGTGGAAGATTGCCTTCAAAGCGAAGGAGCACCTTTTCGAATGGCTCGTCATGCCTTTCGGGTTGACAAATGCTTGCGCAACATTCATGAGGTTGATGGATTACATCTTGCGTCCATTCACCAACTCATTTGTAGTGGTATACTTGGATGACATTCTAATCTTGTTGAGACTTGGGAAGAGCACTCCACCACATCCGAAAGTCCTCCAAACACTACGGCAACACAAGTTGTGCGCCAATTTGGAGAAGTGAACTTTTGGCATGACCAAGGTTCAATATTTGGGATACATTATTGATGAAAGGGGGGTGCATGTGGATCCAACCAAGATCCAAGTCATTCAATATTGGCCGGCCCAGCACCCTAACGAGCTTCGCGACTTTTACCGGGTCTTGCTAATTTCTACCATAGGTTCGTCTTGGGATTCTCCCATATCACTTGGCCCTTGAGTCAAGTCACCAAGGGAGGAGCGAAAGTAAAATTCTTTTGGTCAGATTCTCAATAGAAGGCGTTCGTAGAATTGAAACATCGCCTCTGTTCTGCCCCAGTGCTCACATTACCAAACTTACAACAACCACTTGAGATCGAGAAAGATGCCTTTGACTGTGCTATTGGGGTAGTTCTTACTCAACAGCGACATCCAATGGCATATCACAATGAGACACTATCTAACACAATTCTAAAGTATCCCACTTATGACAAAGAAATGTATTCCATTATACGAAACATCGACAATGGAAAACGTACATTTTGCGGAAGGAGACAATAATCCACACACAAACCATCAGCACCTGGGTTCATAAAGACACAAGGAAGTTGCGGAAACGATCACCATCAAAAGTGGTCCACATACTCTTGCCAACAATTTTCATTTGAACATCAAGTACAAGAAGGGTAGCAATAATGTTGCAAACTTCCTCAATCGGCCACCAATCGTGGCCATAACCACCATTCTCAACTCTTGTGGGCATGAGACTTTCGTTTGGCCGCTTCTAAATAAGAGCGATCCAGAATTCAGCCACACATACATGGCAATCTTGGGGGGTATGCAAGTTCCAAATTTTCACCTCCAAGATGCCTTTGTTATGTCACACAGGACACCTTTGTGTTCCTTGACGAGCATGCCAAGATGATATGGGAAGTACACTACGGTCGATCGTTGGGCATTTTGGGGGTCGAGAAAATAGTGGCGATGCTACGGAAATGTTTATTGGTCGAACCTTCGACAAGATGTCGGGAAGTACATCAGATCACCTTGCTTTATACATCGTGCCAAGCCAGGCCATCGAAGTAAGGGCTCTATACTCCACTACCTACCCCTAGTCGACCTTGGGAATCCATCTTGTAAGGTCCCACCTTACCTACCATAATTATTATAGAGAAATATTATATTAAATCAAAATGCGATATATTTTTTTTTAATTTTTATTTATTTATTTATTATTATTATTCTTTATTTTATTTTATTTTTATTATTATTATTTTTATATATATAGAAGTTATTGGTGTCCTTTACATACACTGAATTCTATCGGCTTATCTTCTAAGCTACCAAGTTCGAGGTTTGTCAAGATCCAAAAAAACTACAACCATAATACTTGCTTCTCAAGACTAAATCACCTTTAAAATATAAATTGTTTAATTGGGATGAATAAATGTCAACCTTTATGAACCACAATTTGCAATAAGCTAATTATTCAGTCTTGTTGTAATTAAATGTGTTCAAGAGTGACTAATAACATGCTTATGAATTATTTTCTTAAAAGGATAATTTAAATTATAGAGTTGGCATCACAATTAGGAATTCATATGTGAGATGATATTGCAACAAATTACTTACGCAATTTTGACTTTCGGTAGAGACCCTTTAACTCATTGGGTTATTACGCTAGAAATACCTTGATTGCAAATCTTAAATTAACTTAAGCCTTTGTTTTATGGATGGTTCATAAATGTAATTAGATGAAACCATTGAACATTATGAAAACCAATTTACAAGTATGGAATGTACAACCATTTAAGGGCATTTTTGTTAAACACTTACAACCATTATCTCTTTAAGGTGTTTTCACAACAATTAGCTAACATGAATCCAAAGTTACATGACTTCATTTTTTTTTGTAAGTAGTGTCAATAATTGAACTTAGGAATGTTATTGAAGCTATCAATCATATTCCATTTGTTGAATCTATACCAATGAATATAAATATTTAGAAATTTTAAACATAGCTCACAATATTGTAGGTACGACCATTTGAGAATTTTTGATAAATGATTTAGCGAGTCATAAAACAAGTTGCCGCAAGGTTATTTAAATTTTCAAATTATTAATATTTATACTTTAAAAACCATTTACAGTGATTGTTATATCATATTCATCACTTTATAAATTATCGGCCAGTTCAAATGCAAAAAAGACAAACGGCCATGTGAGGCGGTTCTACGAAACACTTATTAGTCTGAAAATAGGCAGGATTTGCAGATGTTATCCCGAAATTGATTTTTGAAATCCAAGTTAGGGTGAAATGGTCTGTTAAGGTACAGGATACCCACAGAGTGGAGGTACCGAATCGCAACGGGGATCACCCAAGAGAAATGCGATTCTTTAAAAACAACAAAATTTATAGCCTAAATGTTTCATTTATGACTTTTGTCAAACATATGAAATGAAAACTTACAACTACACCTCTACATGAGGAAAAACAACCCAGAGTTATGCTACTAAGATATGCTCATTGAAATCACACATTTCTAAATCCACCATATGAGTTCTTGAAACATTTTACCACCCACAAGCTAATTCATTTGACATGATTGACAAGCTTTTTGCACCAATTGCTACAATTTAACAAACACATGGAAGCCCTGAATGCTACAGCCATTAAGGCTTTCTGTCAAAATTCTGATAGTACTATTACAACAACTTGAATAACAAAACATTGAAGAATATGAAACATAAGCCATAACTGAAATTTATCTCCAACTTACCTCAAGCATTTTATCTTCCAAACTATACTTTAGTTGCCATTATTTTTGCATTTTCTTTTAAGGGTTGATTCTGTAATTCCTCCAAGCATATTTTGGGTACATGTCCATTTTCTTACTTCTGATGTAAGCTGCAAGTTAACACTTATTCGTGCATAAATAAATTGATAACATTACTCATTCACAGATTCTGTCAAACACTTTGCAAACTATCCTAAAACCATTTATAAAACATGCATCTATTAATTACTTGAAACAGAACCATAAATCGTGAAATACTTAACCAAGTCCTTTGGAATTTATTTATTGAAATTACCTTCAACAATATTTTGCTTTCCTTTCTCAAATGCTACAATACCAATATTAGTACCATAAACTATACCAATAATAACTCCAATATTGAGATCTAAACATCCATACATATAGATTGATCTAGTCTTCATTTTTAACTAATCAATAATATTTTCGATAACATAAGCCTAAACCAAAATTAGATGCTTACAACAATTTAAATGTCTACCTTTTATTTTATGCTAAATCTATACTATAATTTTAGGACAATGGAAATTATACCCGAAGAGATATTCAGCTCCAATCGTTGAGAATATGATCCACCTTCGATCCCTTAACCAACTCATTTGAACCATCCGGTTTTCCACCCAGCCATATCCAGGGAGAACTCCTCCCCCTGGAACCCCCGAGCTGTAAAAGCTCACAACCAGTACCAAAATAAAACAATAGAGAGAGAGATGCAAGGAAAACTAAGGAAGATAGTTTTCACTTCCTCTAAATACCACTCATGTTCAACCTCAATAGATACTTAGTAGATTAGTAAGAAATTCAGATTTGTTTTGGAAGTAATTGGATACTCTCCATATCTCTCCCTCTCACAATATTCCTCAAGTCTCTTCCACTCTTGGCATTACCCCCTCTCCCCTCAAATGAGAATACATGAGACTCCTATATAGGAGGAGCAACAAATTCTTGTCATAAAGGAGGAGTAATATGCATGCATTGTATTCCATTTAGAGGAGTGTAACTTATGCCATTAGGGAGAGGTATTCATGCCTTATTTAAGGAGAGTGTAACATATGCATTAAAGTGAGTGTAAGAGGAATATTTTATGACATATATTTAATGAGTGTAAGAGGAATATTTTATGACATATATTTAATGAGTGTAAGAGGAATATGCCATTCCTTGATGAGTGCATAAAATAGAGTGTAATGTAATATTTAAAATAGAGAGAGTTACATAGAGCCATGAGAGTCATGAAGGAGAGAGGTGTGAAGTGATTGAGGAGATATAATTCCCTTTTAATAATAATATCATAGTCTCATAAAAGATAATAATAATAATAATAATATTGAGGATTAAGTCAAGATTGAACTATTACGATTGATTAATCATAAGTTAAGTGATTTTCCTTCAAGTATACTTGTTTACCCATTGATTGGAGGTGATTTACTATTTTTGGAAAGTCATACCTGAAATAGTAGACATGACTTTCTATTTTTAGAAAGTCAATCCAAAATTGTTAGGAATGAGATTTTATTAAGGAAATTCATATGTGAGCTTCCCATGAGTGGTATTTGGGATAATAGGGATTCCGCACCCCTATTGTATGCATCTTCGTGCCTTAGTAGATTGAGGGCTCTGCGCCCTGATCTACTCTAAAGATCCAAGATTCCACACCTTGATCTTTTTAAATATTTAGGACTCCGCGCCCCAAACATTTTATTATAGATTCAAGACTCCACGTCTTTATATTTCATGGATTTAGGACTCCACGTCCTAATCCTTTTATCATATATCCAAGACTCCACGTCTTTATATTTCATGGATTTAGGACTCCACGCCCTAATTTCCATGGCTTCTCATCTATTCTGCTTTGAAACTCCGCGTTTCACCTTAAGGTACTAATTGTGAGCTTATACCCATCTGATGGTTCGTTGGTAAGGTCTTCTTCCAAGACCTGCACATATCACAATCTCAATGATCAAATCAATCAAATGAATTTCATAATTAACTTATTCAATTTTTACCAAATATTGTGCATGACTTCCACAGTCATTTTGGTTTTGGAGAAATGACTTCCGCAGTCATTTATAACTTGAGCATCCCTGTTGGCAATGACCAAGTCCCCTGCCACATCATGCTTAGTACGATATTACGCACATATAATCATACAAATCATGTATCATCCATAAATCATAATTAACCATATGTTCCACCTAACCATGATTATCCATGGATCTGTGTCTCAATTATGAATCACCATTCATGTCATACACCTATGTCCAAAATAAGATACCAAAGGAGAAAACATCGCTAATATGCTCTTAACCAAAACCAATTCTTGTGCACGCAACCATAGATATTATCATAAGCACACAACAACCAAGTGACCCAAACCAGGTCATAGCATATAAACATGTACATAAGTCTTTCATACATAATATTATATGATTATATCAAAATCACCATCTCTAAGTGTCGTCAAAGCTATCTCACTAAGAAGGGACACTACAGTAGGGCCACACAACATTTTTTCTCTCATATGATTAATGAGGGACTTGAATATTACATGGATGACTCTTACCCCGATGGGAATGATTTTGACTAAGTGCTACAGAATTTATAAATTTTTTTGAATGATGCATCGCTAGCACAATATGTTTAACCAACAAAAATGTTTATCAAATGATGATTATGGAAGAAGTAATCCTATGACACACTGCTATATTTGTGGACTGAATACAGTAGACGCAAAAAAAATAGAGGTAATTCTTCTACTACCTACACCTTGCACTCATACAGAAGTACGTAGCTTCCTTGGATATTCAGGATACTATCGTAGATTTATAAATAATTTTTCATGAATTGCTTCGCCTTTGTATGCTTTAACGAGAAATATTGAATTTAGATGGTCTGATAAATGTGACATTGCTTTTACAGATTTGAAGAAATTAATCTCGACCGCTCCAGTATTGCACATACTCAAAGAGGAGTTACCTTTTCATATCTCTACAGATGTGTCAGATATACCAATATGCATTGTCCTTGGGAAATAAGAGGACAAAATTCCCTATTCCATTTATTATATCAGCAAAAATGACTTCTATTGAAATCAATTATACTATAACAGAAAAGGATCTTTTAGCTGTCATTTATGCCATAAGTAAATTTAGATATTATTTAACATGCTACCAAGATTGTCTCTACATGAATCATTCTACCATTAGATACTTAGCCAATAAAACATTCACTAATGGGTGGGTGACTCATTGGTTATTACTTTGCAGGACTTCAATATTACCATTAAATACCGTCGAGGAAAGGAAAACCTAGTTGCAGATTTTATGTCACGGGTTCCTAAGACAAAATATCCTCTCGATGTGGACGATCATTGTCTAGATGAACATCTATTTTCTATAATGGTTAAGGCACTATGGTGTGCATATGTGGAAAATTATTTGGTGGTAGGAAAAGTACCAAAGCATTTAACAACTAAGCAAAGGAATATGATTTTCCAACGCAGTGCCTGATTCTCTTGGATTGGTGGATACCTTTTTCACACAGGATCTGATATGAAAATACGTATATGCATCTATGAAGATGAAATTTATGACTTCTTGAAGGCTTGCCATGACGAACCTTGTGGTGGACACTTCGCAGATCACAGAACTGGACAAAAAATATTGCAAATGGGCTATTACTCGCCCAATATTTTTAAATATGCCAAGATATATGTCCAAGCTTGTGATAGCTACCAAAGGCTAGGCCATCCTACTCAATCCGATTAAATGTCATTACAACCACAATTGGTAATAAAACATTTCGAATGGTGGGAATTGGATTTTTTTGCAGCATTCAATCCTCCATCAAACAAAAAGGCATACATACTAGTTTCTACAAACTGTGTAACCAATTGGTTGGAAACAGTAGCTTTTCCAAGAGCTACGGAAGAAATTGTAATTAATTTCCTTTTTGAGTTATTCATGTGGTATGGTTTACCCATGGAAGTGATTACATATGGGGGGCCATAGTTTGTAGGACACAATATTACATCCACTTTATGGAACCACCATATCATTCATAAGGTCACTTCTCCATATCACTCGCAGCCAAACGGGCAGGTTGAGAGCATCAACAAGGTCATTGAGGCAATTTTTACCAAAATAGTTTCAACAAATTGGCAAGACTAGCCTACTAGACTGCCAGAAGCCTTGAGGGCCTATCGCACAACTTGGAAAAATAGTAGTGGTTATTCCTCATACCAAATTGTATTTGGAAAATAAGTTATTTTTCCTATTGAATTTAAAATAAAGACTCTCAGGACAGCCAAGGAAGTGGGGCTGGACCTTACGGAAGCCCAAATTAAACGACCTCAACAAATAAATGAATTAGTTGAAGTGTGGTTACTTTCCCTTCAACACACAACAATTATTCAATAGCAACAAGGTAAGTGGCATGACAGTTTAATTAAGAAGACGACGTTTCAGGAAGGAGATTGGGTGCTCCTCTATCATTGTAGATTCCAAGGCATCCCAGGTAAATTGAAGACAAGATGGCTTGGCCCGTATCAAATTCAAGAAGTGCACAACAATGGCACTTTAACTTTGACTACCATCGATGGGTATGGGTCTTCTTTCCGAGTGAATGGAAACCAGGTATGTATTTATCACAGAACACTCACCAAAGAGTATTTTTGCCAATAGGTAGGCAATGACCCCACTATGAAAAATTTAGCTACAGGGAGTAATGACCTGGTAGCTTTACTTTTGTGAAAATTGTCTCTTTTCGGTTGTAAATAATGTAAATATTTTCTTTACATAGCTATTTTTTTTTTTTTTTGTGTGTTTATTAGAATAAAATACCCCCGTATAAATGCATGGAATTTTTCTTTGAAACACTTGCTTATAAAAAAAGTAGCTTCCATTAATTTTTCACTATTTCACTTCAATTTTTAGCAGTTGTTGTTCAATTATTTGGACAACGATTGTGTCTTCTGAGTGGATAATTGTTTTTCCTTTGCTTTGAGTTTTCCACTGTTGTTGTTATTTTCTGAAATTGATGAACAAATGATGTTAAATAGATTAAATAGTTACTGTTCAATAAAATGAACAGTTGATGTTCTATTAAACGAACAATTGATGTTCACCAAAAATGAATAGTTGTTGTTAAAAAGGGTAAATAATTATTGTTTAATAAAATAAACAATTGTTTTTCAACCAAACGAAAAGTTGTTGTTCAGTAAAATGAATAACTACGATTTATTTATTTTTATGATTTTCACATACCAGTGTTGTTCAAAAGAGTGAATGATTGTTGTCAAAGAAAATAAACAATTATTTTTCAATCGAATGAAAAACTGTTATTCAGTAAAATAAATAGATGTTTTTTAGTCAAACGAACATTTGTTGTTCATGTCGAAGGAACAACTACTGTTAAGTCCAAGGAACAGCTACGTTTTTATGATTTTTACATACTATTGTTGTTTAGTAGAATAAACAGTTGTTGTTCAATGAAATCAACAACTGTTGTTTAGTTAAATGAACAATTTTTTTTCCAACATCCGCACAAATGCCATTCAAACCTCTATCGAACAACCATGTTTTCTCTTACATGATTTGCTACGAAAATCACCTTTTTAGTTGGGAATTTACACCAAACCTAAGAAAAAGTAGTTACATTAACAACATTATGATTTTTACACCTTTGATGATTATCTTTACTCTGAAATTGACATGGTTCATCCATTTTAATTATTTTATGTATATCTCTTCTTTGGATGTATCATAAAATGATTCACTACCCTAATACCATGATGGTTTACATTTTACACTTTCAATGGATAATTATTGGTATGATGATATAGGAATACAAGCATAACCTTTATTGCAATTATTTTACTTTTCACACCATCCATAACTCTTAAATATTTAGTGAGCCTACCTCCACTTATAAACATTCACTTAAGAAAAAAATATAATATAAGCTTTCTCAAAGGGGATAGGAGGTCTCATCACAAGTCAGCCTACCATGATCATAAGAGACTTAACAAGTGACATTCGCATAATGGCCACAACACTAGGGTAATGGTCTTCCAGAAAGTTTAATTGTAAGAAGGACAGGAGGTCTCATCACGAGCCGACCTGATCATTTTGTTATGCCCTGGTGAATGGTACTATGATTATCTAGTTACCAAGCCAACACAGTGACCACTTTGTAGAAATAAAACAAGTAGTATAAATCATAAATGGAGGATCCTCGCTCATTTTTGGGTTAATAAGCAACCTGTCGAGGCTATATATGCCTGTTGGTAGTAGTGGGTTTGGTTGTGGTATTGAAGTTCTATTATACATTGCCAATTGTTCTGTATACTACTATTTCAAAATAAGAATTTACCATTTGAACAACATTTACATTTATATTAACAAATATGCATGGTAAACAATATTTTTATGTGAATTAAATTAATATTGTCCAATCAATTGATGCCAACAGTCACTATCATTAATTTCCTTGTCAGATTCGTCATAGTTTCTCATAAAAGGAAAATTATCACATAATGATATTTTCTCTACTTTATTCCTTTTTCGATAATTTTTCTAAAATAATCTCCATGATCTATAGTTATCACTGCTCTCATTGATTCTTGTCATATATCTACTGCTTTGACTATTTTTCTGCCACATTAATGAAGCCATTTCATCCTTTTCTCTTTTCCCGTACTTGGCGGACGTGGACACCCTTTTCTAGTTAGAGGGGAAAAGGTACACATCATGGAACATCATACAAAATAATTACCAAACTCTACCAAACCGTGTTGATGAGACAAATACTATTTATATCAAAATGACAATTTCCAATTCAAAATATTTGTATGAAATAATTGTTGTTGTCCAGAACTATCTAACTGTGAGAAAGTGCATGCAAAGGTGTGAATTAGGCTACAATAGCACAAAAAATATGGGGCGAAGATCTTTCCACATTTAACCTACAATATTAGGAATAAAAGTGCAGGATCATGAGATTGGTATCAGTTGGGTGTGCACGGTGTAAAAGTAGAAATATAACAGTCTCTGAAGCAGTTATAACTGAAGTATCAATATTTCTAGTGAAAGGTACAAAATTGACCAATAAACATGTTCTATTGCATGAAGCAGTTGCGGTATTCAAGGATCCAGAGGAGGAATTAATATGAAAAGGAAAAGGAGTTCACCCAACATCACAAAAGGAACCATGGCAAGAACTAGCAATCAATTTTCAGAGATACATTGCTTGTGATGATCGTTAAGACGTGGTAAAACCTCGACAAATTAAATTGCTAGAAGTTATTAGACAGAAAATCATAGTTAACTCACCATTTTTTCTAAATTCCTTATTGTATAATGTTGCTAGTAAAGTTACAAAGGCCAAAGACCCACCATCTACTATCAATCATCATAGCTTGATTAAGCTTATCATTATTCACGAACTTTCCCATCAGCATTTGACTTGTGATAACTTTGTAAATCCTACCTTACTCTATCACAGGAAAGCCCAAATGCATAGGTAAGGGTGGATGATAGGGACATTGATGACTTAGAAAAAAAAATTGAAGAGGCACACTAGGGGATTTTGAGGTCTAAAATGGGGCTCCTAAGAAAAATGTAAAAGAAAAAAACTTTATAAGAACCAATAAGATTCAATATGATGATGTCAACAATGGGGGATGATTCACCAATTTTGGAGTAAAAAAGTACAAGGATTAAAAAATAATAAAATAATAAAACTACTTTTTAAACTCGTATTTTCAACTTATATCCCTAATGCTTTACTCAAATTTCGAGCAGGAGTACTTTTTGGATGTAAAATTTAATTCCTCATAAAAGAAGTACCCAGGTTGCATACTTTCAATGAAACCTACTACAAGAAAAATGTGAAATACATGAAAAAACGTGATTGCAATCATGTTTTCCATGTATTTCTCATTTTATATGTAGTAGAGTCCATTGAAATCATGTAACATGGGTACTCCTTGGATGAGAAATCAAATTCTGCATCCAATGAGTTTTCCCACTCAAAATTTTAGTAAACCCATAGGGAGATAAGTTTGAAATACGAGTTGAAAAGTAGTTTTTTGTTTTTTCCCTCTAAAATTTGATGATGTAATCTAATATTATTTTATTATGTCCACGATTATTTTATAATTTCCTTAGGAGGCCCATTTTAGACCTCAAAATTACCCTAATGGAAATTCCAAATAGAGTAAGAAAAAGGAAGACTCCTTCCTTAAACTGTGGCCAAGGAAGAAAAAGACACCTTCTGAGGATAAGATCATGACATCATACCACAAACCCAATAGATGAAGTAGGGTCATCCCATGCAACCGTACAAACCCTCAAAACATCATTTTATTAAATGAAGAGGAATAAGTGGCTCAAGTGTTGGAAAATTTTGGAATAGTCTTTGGGGAACGAGGTTAATTTGAGCATTTTCAAGATCAAGACCATACTCTTAACAAGTCTACCTCTGCAAATAGTTCTGGCCATACAAAAATTCTACCTCATACTGAAGGAATGGAAGATTTGCAGAACCAAGAGGAACCAATTGTAGTTTTAGATGAATATCCTGAGGGAGAAATTTATGGAGAAAGAAATTATAAAGTACAGAAGAAATCAGGAGACATTGTTCCATTGGAACAGTCCCCTAACATTGGCACAACCTCCCTTTTTCCTAAAATAGATACAGTTTTCCCCTCTCTGATCAAAAACCCCATGAAGGAGGAGGAGAAAACAAATATAAATAATGGTAGGATGAAAAGGTTATGGAAAAAGAACATAAAAATGAGGAAAATGATTAAAAGATTAAGAACATGGTTGAAGGAAGCAGATAAGAACTAGAAACAGAAAGTGGAATTAGAAACCATTAGTACCCAGACAGAGAAATGTTCCACTAAATAGATTTGAACTCAAACTAAAATTCTTTGTGCTTGTTCAATAGAAACTCAAACAGATTTTTTTGTGGATGTTATGAACATTTTTTTTCAGACATATTTTGGAGATTGTTGTATTCCCCAAGAAATAGTTGGTACTGTGGAAACCGTTGTTCAGACTGATTCAGTGAAAACATGTGACAATTAAGCTCAAATAGAGGAAATACCTTGTTATGTCCCCCTGGTAAGCGAAGCTTTTATTTAGAAATTACAAAATGAATTAACAAGGACCCAGTAGGTGTTAACTCAACATCAAAAGGAAGTAGTCCCTCTACATACAAACAAGGAACTATTAAAGAAGTTCGACACACTAACTGCAACTGAATATGATACTTTTTCTGGTCTCTGGAATGAGCAGGAGAAAGTAAAATAAATGAAGAACCAACTTCAAAAGGCCAGGGAAGAAACTGAAACTATATGTTCAATTTACTCTGCTGCTTTGTATTGTCGATCACCAACCACTAATTATGCCATATTTTTATTAGAAAGGTATTTATTATTGAATACTAGAGCTATCAAGGGTGGTAAACCTACTGAATTCAAGACTACCTCAGATTTTGTTCAATTTTGCAGGGAAGAGGAGGAGAAGGTAAAACGTCTTCTCTGTGAATTATATCTACACAATTTTTTCTTAGAAGATGAAAGGGATGATAATCCTAGTCCCTTTACTGGAGATTTTCAATTCTAAGATTTCCTCTCTTTTGCAGAAAACCAGGTTGAATGGGCTAAGACCTATAATACTTTTCGAAAGAGGGAGTATGGTTTATATTTATGGGTTAGAGGGGAACCCAATAAACCTCTACACCTTTTTATCTAGCACAAGAGGTTTATGGAGCAACAAGGAGTCATGGACACATTTGGACCCCTCCATAAATATGTTATACATGTTAGAAGGGAGTATTTCTAGGACATAAAGGATGATGCTCTATTGAGGTAAAGAAAAGGTGGAAAGCTTCCACTAACAATGTCAAAAATATGGAACCTTTTGGTTACAAAAACTTTAAGGCTGATGTTGCTCGTCTAAATGTGAAAAACAACATTATCCTATTCAAGGGCCCTACTTGGATAGGATGTCGTTACAGGTGTCCTATTATCTGGTATCCCCCGGAGGGATATTATTTTGATTATGATTTTTCTGAATGCCATGTGAGCCATGCGTTTGCAATGTTTAAGCAGAAGAATGGTTTTAAGATATATCAGGAAGAATTTTATCCTCCCTACTCTTTGACAAAGATACACCTCAACTACCTTATTGCATGAGGACATGCAGAAAGGTAAGCAAGGGAGTATTTTGGGTCATGGAAAAGGGATGTTTTAGTCCTCATTTTAGCTTAATTAATCATTTAATTTTATGCATTTATCTTATTTCTTGGGAATAATCTAGAAGAAAAGGTTGTGAAAGATGAATAAAATAAATTGCCAACAAATTGTATGATTTTAGCATAAAAACTAACTTTTTCTTCCCTTTATGTGCATAAATCTGAATTGGAAAATTGTTGTTCAAATGATGAAACAATAGCTCCCAAAGAAGGAAAAAATATCATTTCTTAATTGCATGGGCTAGGGGAAGAATAGGAGAATCCAACTAATCTTATAGAGAGAATCTGATTATTAGCTGTGAAATCCTCAAGATTTCACGATCTCGAGGATTCATTCTCATCTATTAGTTCTTATTTCGTTATATAAGGTTGATAGATGAAATAGAACAAGGGTTAATTCTAGAGTTGTAACTTTCATTTTTGGACATCATTGTATTGAGACAACATACATTCATAGGGTGATGTTATAGTTTTGCTAATGTGATTAATGAGAAAGGAGTGTTTTGTTTATAATAGTGTTATGAATAAGTCGAACAATAGCTTCTAGAGGCTTTTAACTTTGTTGCTAGGATAATTGATGCTTCTCGGTACCATAATCATTATTTTTATCCTATAACCCAATGCTTAATTGTTGTATCCTGTCATTTCAATTGTTGTGTAATTTTAGAATTCATTTGCTCGATTTTATCCTTGATGTTTGAGATAAATCTTAATATGTTATTGCTTTACAATTGCATTTATTCTTTAATAACTTGCTCAGACTAGTGTTACAATTGATTTTTGTTGCTTTCAAATGTTGTTATCATAGATATCCAGTGATTGTTTACTGTTATTATTCATTAGAGGTTTGAATCATAGATTGTTGTTCATTTCCTGAAATTCCTCTTTTTAGTAGATAATTGTTAAGCAGTAATTATTTGAGTGTGATTCTTGCAATTCATAAGTTGGATTCAGTTTCTTTACAAATCAGTTGAGAGTAGATCAATATTTATGGTTTATAATTGCTTTAAGGTTTTCTTTTGAATTATTCCAGATTGAATTTTGAGAATGAGAAAGTAGTTCTTGCAACGATTTAGAATCATTTATTCCTAAATAGCCTTTGATTTCACTCTATACAAACAGTGCCAACACTCTTGAAATAAACAGAAAAATCCTTGGTTGATAATTAATGTAGGCATTAAGATTCATTTCATAGTATCAATTCTTTCAACCAGAGACACACTGAGCACATATCAAGTCTTGACTTCATTTCATGTTAAGCTCTCAAGTCTATCATTTAACATGTCATTATAGGCCATTTTTGTCACTAGATGCAAGTGGATACACATTAAGGTTAAGTCATGCATGTTCATACTAGTCACAACTACCATTGTGCTAGGAACAAGGGGTCCAATACCAAACCATACGTATGTATACTCACATATGACACTGAAGGTCACTAAGCCCACATATCATTGTCATTTGGGAAAATCAACTATCACGATATAAAATCATGTCAAATCCAAATGTGCAATCATGGTAAGATCTATAATTCTAGACATATGTCAATCATTAAGCATCATGTCAAAAGTAACAAATATAATTTATCAATATCAATAAGCCAAAACATGTAGCACAATCCTCAAACATAATGAAAAATTCATATGCATGTCACGGTCCTATTCAAGCATACAAAATTTTCTTTCTTACAGATCTTACTGATATTTGTATCAAATTTGGAGAACTAACATCTTCGAAGTAACCATTTGGCTTCATGTGCAATTCCAACAATTTGAGAAAGCAATTTATAATGGAAACAGACAGAAAATATTTTGGTAAAAATCACATCCAAACAAATAATGTATGCATTGAATCAAATTGCCAGGTTCATCACAGGACTTAATAGATGAACCACACTCATCGGTTCAAAAACGCGTTTAATTAAATTTATTTGGATGTGATTTTACCAAAATATTTTTTCACAATTTATGGATCACATAAGCAATATTCCTAAAAATGGAAATACATGTTACACATCCCTGGTTTGGAGTATAGGTCGAATGTGTTGTACAAAACTTCAATTTTGTGTCTATCGTACATAAGCCACACATATGGGACTTCTTTTGCATGGGAGGCAGAGGTTCAAAACCTCTATTATAGCTCAAACCTCTATTATAGCTCAACATTTTATGTTTTAACCTTTGTACAAAAATTATCCGAAAATGAATCTTATAACAGAAAATAAACAATAGCGAGAGCATAAAACATAAAACAGATAAACACAGAGATTTTCCCCTGGATCCCAAATCGGGACGACCAGCTTGATTTTTCATTATATTCCTTTTAGTGCTACAACACATATATATACATGCCGAAGCATACATAAACCCCAATCCATTAACCCTGGATTAGAACATAACCGTAGTTCCCTTGACCGGATCTACAAAATACCAGGGGCCAAAAACCATCATGCCCCAAAAACCATGTGCAAACCCATGCACAAAACCATGGGCGGGTCCACCCACTAAAAAATAGGTCCAATCATGGAAAGAATATAACACATACCCAAGAAACATATTCTCGATCCATGTATCGTGGAAGGGCATGTAATTTCATTTTTCATACATTTCATCAACATGTATTTATTGGAGTCATGCAACAACAGATCTCGTTAGATCATAAACACATAACTATTATTATCATTAACATTATGTCATCAATATTTCGTTAAGATTTATTTGAAAAATATTATGTAGTAAGCTGATGTGATAATACAACCTTATGACTAATACTTCCATTTAAAACACTAATTTCACCATATTGCATAACTACACGAGTTCCTCCACCTAGAAAACCAATCTCATAGACATCACTTCCTCATCATGGTTGCTAATACCATTCTTATCATGATCAATAGGATCAATTTAGGTTATTTGATAAACCAAGAAAGTGTAGTCTTCTTCATGAGCTTTCATCATGCTTATCACAAGCATTATCAATGCCATATCAGTGAGGTAACTTTATATAAGAGATCCAAAAGATCTTATGCATATCAAGAGTCAAGAGTAAAATTTACTAGAGTCAGGATTGAGATCTCAAAACAACAGATGTTAGGCAAACATCAATCTATGCCACTACATCCAATATCGGCATAAGTAGCCTTGTAGAATAAAGAAGATCATCATGATCAAAACATTCAATAACAGGTGCACCATTTCATCATAGGAATCATAAATCCCAATCACTCTCATATGAATACATGAGCCATTTTTGAAAGAAACATTCTCAACATACCATAGAGCTTACCTAGCCATCCAACGTTATAGCTGAAAACATAACATTAAAACAATACACCATGCATGCCTTGTGGTATTACCCATGAACCTTCACATAGGCAGCTTCAAGAGCATGTTTACCTTTTCCACATCTAGCTATCTTTCCTGCACTTCAAAATATCCTCAAGAGGGATCCACTCATCACATCTCATCATAGAGGTTAGAAATATACATGTTCTCAAATATACACACAAGAAGTAATGACTATAAACAATAATTAGATCCATGATAATAAAAGCGAGTAAGGTCATAAGTCAAGGAATACTTATCTTCATGAGAGATGATCCTCTAACTATAGATGATCCTCTCCTCTTGAAACAACCTTAAAGATGCATCCATGTACCATATAATGTTTCAATCAACAATCCTATCAACAACC